>VOPJ01008697.1:0-45225 GCA_014673585.1 Semibalanus balanoides | reverse complement strand
CAGTCACTGTGGGGGCATTTGCTCCCCCCATTAACATGCTGTCCGCAGCTATGCAGTACAGTAAAAAGCGTCAGGTGACTGAAGTAATTTTGCATACGCTTTCGATGTACCATATAATATTCTTATGCTCGCTCGTGTCGAATTAATTCGGTTTCACTGCGTTGCCCACGTGGGCAAATCAGTTCCCACTGGGGGGAAATAGCTTCACTGGGGGGGCAATTGCCCCCCCATAACATGTTATCCGAGGCCCTGGCCTTGATCACGGACACCGGTCGCGAATGACCCCCTCTAACTGCGCGCCATTGTAGCCTGCAATTGAAAAGAAGTCATGTCGAGTTAATCTGGCATAGACGCTGCGCTCATTCAATCGGTCCGCACAAAAAGCGGCGCTGGAAATGGCCGCCGCGTCACCTACTGAGAATCGTTTAACCGAGCGAGCCTCTGACAAAAAGGCCAATTAACTGCGGCGGCCGTCACGAAGTTCGTCACCTGGAAGCGGTGAGAATTTAATTAGTGTGTGGGAAGGTGAAAATCGTTATGGAATATTTGGAATGAAAAAAGAATGAGACTATGAAATTCAGACCTGTGCTTGATTCTGCTTCAGCGGAATTGATTCCAATTCCATACCAAGCCAGATGGGTCTGGTTCCAATTCCGATTCCAAAACATTTTTTACTTGAGTAATCGATTCTGAATCCGATTCCAGAGCGTCTAACAAACTTTATTCTGAATCTATTTCTATTGATTCTACTCTGCATGCAAATTTCCGATCATTATATGTTGTGTGCACTTGACAAAAATGATATTAATAAACATAATCAGGTTATTACAAAGGTATGTTTAATATGACTACTTCATGAATAACTCTATTGATATAAAATAACTTCAAACAATGTCATGAACTTTGTTCAAAAACTGGCCTGAGTTGCAACATTGCAACAGTGCAAAAATGTCGAAGCTTAACGAGGGCTAAAAAATATGTATATTGATTTTACGACCTATATGCTGAAGAAATAAGCCCGTTTATCTATGACCAAATGCGCCTCATGTGCATACAACTACGATGGTTGGAGAAAAAGGACTTATTACTGAATGCTGCAGAAAGCGGTTTATGCAACAGTGCCCAGATCTCAGCACCCCTTCTTGCATAAGTCCCCTCTTCTCTAAATTGCTGTTATATATCAGTGTATTGTGTCACCGTGATGCGATGTGCCTCGGTCGCCGTTCCTCGATGTGTCTACGCCTCCGTGTCTTCGCGTTTCGTGAATGAAGTGCACACAATTTCCCGTCACTTTGTTCCTCCGCGTGAATATGCTGCTGTATCTCAATTCTTACACAATTCAGCACCCTCGTGTCTCTGTGCCTCCGTAACATTACGTCTCCTCGTCGGGTTACGTCCCCGTGACCGTATTGTAGCGGTATTAACGGACTGTGTAAACTGTAGTGTGCGGCGGTGTCTGTTGGATTCCCGAGGTCGGCCACAGTTCCGCTGATGTGAACGCCGATGTGATGGTGTCGTGTCAACCCACCGATGATGATGAGCTGTTCCCGGGTGAGCGCGGCTTTACATCTGACTGAAGTCGTGACGGGGGTCTGAGCAAGGGCGTCGCTACTTTTCGAAAATTTGGGAGTACGGGGTAATTTGAAGTTGATTCTTTCCATGCAGCGCCCATAGGCGAAATGTTGAAATCCAAAAATGTTTGAGAAACGCCTCCTATTTGGGGGACGCCTCCTGCTGGGAGGGGGGGGTCCCCCGTCCCTCCGCTTTTGACGCTCATGGGTCCAAGGAGGTGATCTGTGTCATCAGAGCTGCGGTCAGAGTGGCGTGGTAGATTACCTTGTATATCCTGACGTAATGGCGTCGCCACCACGGAAGTTTAATGAGTTAAGTTCAACGAGTCAAGTAATGTGTTGATGTTGAGGAGAGCAAATGTGTGCTGGTCACAGCGAATTCCTCCGCTGCCTGCAGTCTCACCGTACCAATCCAACTATGTGTCTATGCGGTATAAAATCGAACGCACTCTTTGGTTTATTTTTTATCCTCATGAAAACAGACATGGTTTAAATATTGACGCGTCTCCTTGTACAATTTCTACGACTTACAAAATACTTGAACATTTGTCGTTCAAAGTCCATCTTCACAGTAGACAGAATAAAATGGTACCGCATCTAAAAATCACATTGACCAATTGACCATGCACTATGCATAATATTATTTACGGACGCTTCGTGAAACAAGCGTCATCATCCCAACACGCGATTGCACGATATGCACCCACTTGAGTGCAATGTAACACAGTCGTCACATTGCAGTCTATTACTGCAGTGACTCAACAGAGGTCAGCCACACCACACGGCTGTCCGAGCGAGAATTGCGACGAGGCACTCATTGTGCATTGCCCTGAAACTACAGGTACAAGTCCAGCGTGGGAGGACTTCGAACGAGGACCATGGAAAATCGGACACAGCTTGGTACGAGGATTGAGAGAGCTCTGTGTCCTGGCTGGGGTTCAACGACACGACACTCTGGATATGCAGTATGCACCAGTCACCACAATGACATAGCTAAGCACTATCATGTGCATTGTGCTACATCTGCGAATCACACGGATCAGTAAATGGACTCCACCTCTGGTCACTCATATTAGACACTTCATTGCCTGAACCTCTCGGATTTTTGACAAGTGACTGGTATGATACAACATGGCCATCTACTTCGTAAATGCGCAAATTCGCAGTGCATTCATCAGACACAGCCTTCACAATATGACATGTTTATCAATCCTGACGCATGTTTTGTCGTTCAGTCAATGAGCTAGAACATTTGCCGTCATCCTTTGAAAGGAATGGATGTGACGGTGACCGAGTGTCGCTCCTTGTCGGCCCTCTTGCCCATGGTCCTGCTCAGGTCCTCCATGTGCTGGATCGAGGCCGACGTATGAGACGTGGGAGTCCGCACTTGCGGCGCCGTGGTGCCCGCCGTCGGAGACGCTTTCTTGGAGGCGGCTCCCATTCTGGCCTCGGACTGTTGTCGCAGCAGTGACGGATCCAGAAACGGGTGGAAGTCGTGGCTCTTGGGCCGCGGAGGGAACATGGGCTGCATGGGGAACATGTGCGGCCTGACCATGCCGCCCTGAGCCATGGCCATGTGAGAGAGCGTCAACAGGTTCCGCATCGCCATGTCGTAGCCCAGGCGGCTGGCGAAACTGGTGTCCACGTGGAGAGGAGGGCTGCACATGCCGCCGGGTGGGAGGTAACAGGAGGCCGACTCCGGCATCGGGAGGGACATCGGCAGAGGTCGGTGAGGGGACATGGGCGAGGACATGGTGGTCGGCGACTGCGGGTGATAGGAATAGTTCCTGGGGACTCCTGCTGTTGTCTTGACATTCAGTGAAGGAGCTTTTCTGGCGGCATCTGTCGTGCTGACGTGGTGCGAAGACAGTTTCATTGGTGCTCCTGTCAGCTTTGAATCCTTGACATGATTAGAGGGCTTCTTTCTTTGTCTTGGCGTCTTCGTGGGAATCGCCGTGAGAGAAATGTGCTCCCGATTCGCGAGACTATCGACAATGGAGTGAATGTTCTGGCTCTTCCCAGTATCCAGCTTCGGAAGTTTTGGTTTCGGCGACGGTGCGGGCGATTTGGATAGCATGGACGTGGAGTCGGCGGCGACGGTCTTCTTGGATGGGTTGGACAGATCGAGGGGTGTAATCAAACTGGAGCTATCCTGCTGTATTTCTGCATGTTTTGTTGGTACGAAAGGCTCTTGATGGTTTCGCTTCGGTGCAGTATTTTGATAGTATCCAGCGTCGTGCACAGCGAACGGATGACTCTTTTGTAAGGTAGCAGCTAGAACGGGGGCATGCTGTAGCTTCGGAAGCTGTGCAATCGTGGGTTTCGTGATATTGTTGATGGTGTATTGCGCCTTCGGAATTTTCAGCGTCGTTCTGCAGGAGGTTGCGGCCGTTTTCAAAACGGGTGAAGGTACGTTGAGTTTGAACGGATTGGGCGAGCTTGTCGCCTTTTCCTTCAAAATATGTATTGCCTTTTCGTGTGCACGCCCGCCGCTAGTTTCAGAAGATATTGCCGAAGATACTATCAGATAGTCTTTTACTGCTGGTGATGTTTTTGACTTATCTTTAGCGTCCAACGATCGAGCATAGCAAGGCATATGTTTGCTATTGGATACACGTTCCACTTGTTTCGACAATGATGATGTTTGTACGGAAGGGTCCACCGTAGATGCATTGTACACGGTCGCAGCTGCAGGCGTTGTTTCGCTTCTTCTGGCGCAGTGAGCAGCTGGGTGCACGCTAGAGTTCCAACGTTTCTCAATGAGAACTTCACTCGCCCTAAGGTTATTGCACTGGCCTTTGTCTGCGCCATTGGTATGCTTGGTTGCTTCAGATACCACACCATTTGACGTACTAATTCGCGGGTGGCCGTCACCTACCCGACTCTGATCCATGTTCACATCACCAGCACTTTGGCCTCTAGCAGTTCCGTTGGATTGGGCTTGTGTTGCCGCTCCATTCGATTTGATCGAGTCTTTGTCAACGTCACCTTTCTCCCTTGCGTCTACACTCGGTGCACTCGTTTCTAAGCTTGCGACCGCAGTCGGACTAAGTTCAGGCGTTGTGTTAGCGGCAGAAAAGCGTGAGGTATCCTGATCAGTTCCCACTCTTTTCCTGTGTTGCACCTCATGCTTCTTACAGTTAACACCGTGAGAAACGCCAGTGCGTTCGCTCATCACTTTGCTTGCCTCGCGACTTTCACCATGACGCTCACCATTCACGACGTTCGCCTCACCATTGACCGCCTTCACGCCATCCTGCTCCGCACTCTCCTTGTTTGCGTCCTCCAAGATCTGCTTGCCTGCGTCTTCGTCGGGTTTCCGACGAACGGCATTTTCGACCACATTCAAGGCACAGATTGTTCTCTTCCCAGCCTTAACGAGCCTGTCAACCGCCGCCACCACACCTCCTACTGGTCGGCCCTCCTCCTCGGCGTCCAGACTGGCGATGATGTCCTGCACCACCTGCGGTGATGTCGCCTCCTCGTCGTCAGGATCGAACATCGTCTCCGCGCGGACGGTGACGGAGAGGACTAAAGAGGGGCTCACACATCCTGATGCGACCGGAGGGGCAATCACGCTTGGCAACTTGACGAGGGTGGTGCTCAAGGCTGGCGAATTGCGAACAGGTACACAGGACAGAGAAACGTGCAGCTGAGCAGGCTGGGCAACAAGACTAGGAGAAGACGTTTCGGCCGGTGCAAGCGCTGTACTTTCGTCGTCGGATGCTGGCCGTGCTGCTGTGGTGGTAGATATCTTTGGCCTAGGACTGCCAGGACACGTCGAGCTTGTGTCAGGCGTTTCCGAGGAAGGAGCATCAGGTGTCGTCGGGTTGTCGATAACAGCCTCGGGCAGACGGGGTGGCGTTGAATCGACGGCGGCTGTCGCAGGTGATGCCGTTTCAAGCCGCGCAGATTTGACCGAAGGCGTCTCGTTTGGTCCCGCCTCCGCCGCAGGTCGCTTCCGCCTCTGCACCAGTCGGAACGACAGGTGCGTGTGAGCGTTCTGGAATCGGGAGAAGATGGTTGTCAGGACGAGAGACAACGCAACCATGTCTCCTCAGCCGGTGGATCTCACCACCGACAACTGGATGCGGGTTAGACGCATTTATCATCGCTGCGGTACGGCGTATTCCTGTCAGTAATGTTTATCAACATGAATATTTTACGCAGCTACCGATCGATAAAAGAGTAGTAAAAACCACAAAGTGCGGCGACCATTACCCGGCACCTGCACGGCGGCCCTGCCACCTGCGCAGTGACCTCCACTCCCCCGCCCCCCCATAGTTCGACAACACAGAGCTTATCAATCTTGGATATCACAGCTGTCAGCCATTCCAGGTAACCGAAGCGACAGTGAAGTTTCAAAGTCATAAAAGATTACTTGAGTCAGCTTGCTTGATGTCATCGAGTAAACGTAAGGGACATCACAAGGAGTTAACAAGGTTAATAGATTTGAAGATGTTTCAATTTAAGTGAGCTCACTATAAAATCATGGCCGTTGCAAAACATATGGTGTAAAATGCGTTCTCTGCACTGCCATGTAGCACGTTAAATGTTACATGCTGTCTTGGGAGTGCTTGTCATTTTCTCCATCGCAGGAGACGAGCTTCGCTAACAGCTCTCGTCTCACCTGCGCCAGGAAGCCCATGTAGCCGAGGTCCATCAGCGTGACGTCATCCGGCAGCACGCGCCGGCCACCAATCAGCTGCACCTGAAGACAGCAGAGAGCGTGCCGGTAACGCTCAGCCCCAAACTAGCCGACCGGCCGGCGCCGTCTGCCCGTGACATCATCACATCAGCCCACCTCGTGAAGTGACGTCAGGTGGCGGTCGTTCGGTAGCTGACGGACAGCCACTGTCGACTGCCTGCCACTGTCGACCGACTGTAACTGTCGACCGACTGTAACTGTCGGCTGACCGCCACTGTCGGCTGACCGCCACTGTCGGCTGACCGCCACTGACGACTGACCGCCACTGTCGGCTGACCGCCACTGACGACTGACCGCCACTGTCGGCTGACCACCACTGACGACTGACTGCCACTGGTATCTAGGCGACAGGACACGTGTCGGCCACCCAGCAGCGGCGTGATCTGATCACCAGAGGAGCCGGATTACCCTTCACATGGGAGATGGTCGTGACCCGGCACATTCGTGCAACAGCAGCCTTGAAAGCTGGCGCGTGCAGGCACTATTATCTAAATTGGATAGGGCCTATCAGCCCGCCTTGCCGGACACCAGCGTGGAAAAGCCTATCCTTCCTCATGGTCACCGGCAAACCTCAAAGCCCTGCAGCAAACCGGAGAGTGAATTACAATGAATGGAAATTCTCGTGACTTATGTTGATCCGTACCTGCACTGAGGGTGGCAGCTGGAACTTGCTGCGGATGAACTTCTGCAGTACCGAGAGAGGTGTACCTGCCTGACAGCAAAGGTACCGGACGGGAGGTACGTCCTCCGACCCACTGGTGGTACCTCGCTGCTGCTGACTGTCCTCGTCACACCTGTGGTACGGAGGGAAATAATATGGTTATTGCAAAGGTCATCATTGCGGACTTTAAAACTGAGTGCTCTGTTAAAATAAATATGGGAAAATGGCGAGAGACCCTGTAGCAATCACCAGCAAATTCTCCATGTGAAGTACCATGACGCGGAAATTGCTCGACTTTAGTGCGGCCTCTGCCGCGACGCAAGGCTGCTACAGCGCAGAGCTGAGCTGCCGCAGCTCTCAGCTTGAGGCCGCGGACCGTGCAGCACAGACGATCCGCCAAGGCTAACACAGCATGAGGAACAGGAACGGCAGAGGCCAACTGGAACGCAAACCCCACCCAGGATGAATATATTATGACATAAAGAGCATGTAAGCTGCTGTGTGGGAGGACGTTACATGCATATTGCATACCATGCCGTATATTTTTGTAAATGTACAATGTACGCACACGTGACCGTTTCGTGTCAGCCTCAGCCGTGACAAACGTGTCATGATCCGACTTGTGCCTGGATCCTGAAGTTGAATCTGGGATCCCAGTGGATCCCTCGGCATACATGCATTAAGATCTTGGATCCCAGTGGATGCCTCTGTGTAAAATGCATGAAGATCTGAGATCCTCCGGGATTAAATTGTGAATTCGTAAATCGGCGTAAATTGTAGATCCCAAGGCATAAAATATATCAGGATCTTGGATCTTTGTGGATACCTCAGCTTATTGTGTGCCCGAATCTGGTGTACCATGTGGATCCAGGGACACGGGAGAAGGACACAGATATCCAGATCTCAGCTGGATCCCGCGGGATCATGTCTGGTTCATGGATCATGTCTGGATCCCGGGATCATGTCTGGTGGCACATGTCTCGTCGCGATGTATATGGTGTCAGTTAAATTCCATATGTATCTACAGCATGTTGAAGTTGCCATTAGCTGTCTGCAGCACAGCAGATCCGTGTCAGGGACCGGCTGAGCAGTTGCATCGGACCCATCCACCCCCTACCCCACCCACCCCCACCACGCGGGCGGTAGCAGCTCCAGTCGGTATCGCACGAGCTGCATAATGCATGTCTGGCGCGCGGCGCGGCTGGCTGCACACTGCACAGAGCATGTTTACTGAGCTGGCGGCGCCAACAGCTCCCAGGCAGCCTCTTCTCCGAACTGCAACCGACCACGTGACCGCGGCGTGGGGTTGACAGGGCGGGGGCAGTCGGTCACGTGACCGGAACGTGGGGTTGACAGGGCGGGGGCAATCGGGCACGTGACCGGAAAGTGGGGTTGACAGGGCGGGGTCGGTCGGTCACGTGACCGTGACGTGGGGTTGACGGGGCCAGGATGACCGGTCATAAGATGTGAACTGATGTGAAGTGATGTGAAGTATCGTAATGCATCATGATAGGATGCATCATGACGGAGGATGATGGATGGACCTTCTTCGGCGCACCGTTATGTGACGTTCAGTGACATAATCTGACGTGATAGACTACTGGACGTGACGTGTCTGCTGTGACGTTAAAGGAAATAGGTTACCTTTAATGGGGTTTGAAATGAGAAAGCAGATTTGTAGAGCAGATCGACAAATGGGTTATGGTGAAATAATTACCTTGCTATCCTAAGTAGTTTCGACACATGAATAGTGGGCCCCTTTAAGAGGAAGAAGTTTCGGGCGGTTTCCGGACACAAAAGAACTACCGCCGAAGTTTCAGGTGAATCAAACTTTGTCTTCAACAAGGGGCCTGTGTCGAAGTTAGTTAGCGTAGCAAGATAATTATTCTGCCCAAACCCATTTTTAGATCTGCTCAACAAATCTGCTATCTCAGTTCAAAACACCATAATGAAAACACCCTTTCAATAACGTGACATGTCGTGACGTACCTGTCTGCGTCGAACAGCGCCAGCCGAAGGTGGAGGTGCTCGTCAGCGGTGAAGACGTGCGGCACGTAGGAGGTGACGTCCCCCTTGGCCCAGCCGGGCAGCTCCGGGTCTGAAACAACGGAGGAGAACGTCAACTGGACGAAGGAAATATCAGCAATAGGCGACTTCTCTGCGTGATGACATTCGTGATAGCAGTGACAATATGTTTATAACATTTGGTCAGTGATAACACTTGGACTGACCACGCTGGCGCCTTCGCGGCGTTTGCGTGACTGGGGCTTCCCCGCCGCACCAGCGAGGGAGGGCGCCAAACAGTCCGTCAGCCTTGGCTATTTCACAGCCGACTGACCCGTCATTCAGTGGACCCCGGGGCATCACAGCCGACTGACCCGTCATTCAGTGGACCCCGGGGCACACCCTCCGCCCTGCAGCTCACACGCACACCGGTCCGAGCGCGTTATTGTTTATCGACCCGTGCACGGCGTGCTCCGCTGGAAGGGAAACTGCCGCCGCGGGGATGTCCAGCAGGGAACTGCCGCGTGTCCGACGATCAGGCGGTACCCACCACCGGTGGTGCGTCGATTGTCCCTGCCGCATGGGCGTCGCCCCACCACTGGGGACACTTTGGGACGAAATTCCAAGTAATTTCCCACCATACTTAATATGGTCCCATGTTTAAATACACGAACACTTGGACTTGTCTGTAGTTACTTATGTTAAAGCCGTGGCAATGCCAGGACTCGGCTGTCAGTGTCGCAGCCTGAGCTGAGCGAAACAAGTTAACGGGTAACACCATACAGATCAGGTTGATGCATTTACTGCCGGCTGAAGCATTACCCCCTATTGTGAGAAGTTTGCAAAGGGATTATAAAACTGCTGAGCGAATAAGAAATTAATAAATCATCTACCGTGCCAGCATACTGATGTATCTGTTTTCAATGGAAAATGACGTCACTGGGCACTGGCTATGTGGACGGTACTCCGAGCCTTCGACGCAAAACACAAACACTCTGACCGATGTTATTTCATTGTCGGCCTGCATGAAATGAACTGGCTCCCCTATTACAATTGACTCTGGTCACTGAACGCCCGCGAACTCACTCCAGTGCTGCACGTCTCGGCCAGCATGAATCCAGCCTCGTCTAAGGCCTCGTTAGCAGGCAGGACCACCTCCTTCAGTTCAGGACATGCCACAGTCCCGCCACAAATCTCGTCCGCTGTTCTCCCGCGGCGAGCGTGCAGTTGTCGCAGCCACGAGACTACAGCGGACATTTTATGAGCTGCGTGGTCCTGTTGCTTGTCCGTGCCGTATCAGATCGGGTGATAACGGCCTGAGCGTTCAGGCGAGAAATATGTCGCGGACGGTGCGTTTGAAATGAGGACCACCAGTGGAGCATGTGACCAGAACAGGGACAGAGACAGACGACACCACCATGACAGTCACCTGGAGAGCGGGATTTATTTGGCGGCTAGAAAGGCGGCGGGCTGATCAATGGGAAGGTGTCTGGAAAGATATTTTATGATGAAAGAGATCATGTCTAGAGCAGCAGATAGGTGCCTAGCAATTAGCATAGCTCAGACAAGTGCAACGCCTTCTCCATTAAGTCAAACTACTTGCTAGAGCAGCTTATAAGAACTTGCCCGTAGCACTTTAGTTCTCGGAAGTTAGCAACAAGGTAAAAATATTTACAATACCGCAACCTAAGTGTGACGTCAAAAAGTAGCATGGCATACTCACTGACGACGTAGTTGTTAGGGCCATAGGCGAAATTTGTTCCTCAATTCATCGAAAAACGGCTTAGTTCTTAGTTAGTGAGATACATCACGTATAAAGGACATTTGCTCTTATTTTTTAAATAAATACAAAAGATAGACTTGTTGCAAGAATGAAAGCGAAGACTAAGCTAAGACAAGAACATGTTACGTTTTTGGCCACTCGGTGGACAAAATATTTTCCTCACATAGCGTTAAAATTTGCAGCTGTTTTACTGCGTCTTTAAATGAGTCATATCATGTACAATGTTGATTTGATCCTCTCAGTTGTTTTTCTCCACGCCAATTACTTAAATTAGCTCAATTAAATAACAAAAGGCAATAATTAATTTTCTTCTTTGTGTTCCAGGAAAGTGCTGACAATTATGAGTATGAGTAGGATCACTCTAACACGAATTACGAAGCAGCGTTAGCTTAAAACTAGCTTGAAATCTTATTATATCAATGATAAAAAATAGCTTGATCCATTTCGTGGCCTCTCAATGCTAAGCTGAACTTCATTTAACGGCAGTGGCGGTTCTTCCATTGAGGCAGATGAGGCAGTGCCTCACCTAAAATAGCCAAACAAATGAAGAATAATATTATTTTTCCTAATTGTATAATAATTTTAGTAGGGAATAATAAGGAAATGCATATATTTGATAGGACAAAACAATTTTCCTATCAGCTAAAACGCGTCTCATTTTCATGTTATTACAATATTTGCGTTGGTTTTCGTTAGGCTCAAATCAGCCAAGCTATGAACAAGTTAGCATTGTGAAAAGTTGGGCTGTGAGGCACTGCCTCACAGTTTTTTTTTTCCTCCCGGCTAGCCAATTGGCCATTGCCGAGGAGAGGGAAGCTACTAGTATTGAGCTATTTAGTTTGCCGGAGCGCTTCTGTTCCCGGAGAAATCCGATGCGCGATCCAACCACGGCAGCAGCAAAGGACCTTTGTGACAGGCCGCCGAGATTTTACAATTACAACTGTTTCGGTTATTTGAAGTGTCGAATCTTTTTTCTAATGGCTATTATAACTTGCTACATTCTCCCTTTTAATGTGCAAGTTGCATAGCTGCAAAGGAGATGGGCGGCACGTTCAGATCCTTAGAATTACACTTTAATACTTAATAGAAATTATATGTCTATGCATTTTGCTTAGCCTTGTTCTTCGCATATATACCGGTATTTTTTATGTGAAGGCTGGCTGCAGTTCCTATTCTATCTAAATGCAACCTTCACAATTATTGTTAACTGACAGAAATGCATAATCAGGAGCACTTGCTTTCCGCACACTCTGCGTAACAATATTTTACATTTTAAAGCCACATTCCAATGTGATGTGACAGCATTAACACAGGCTGCCACGTGAGCCGGCTAAAGAAGTAACCGTGGTGATTCTGCATTTATTTAGATACCTAGCAAACAACCCCACTCCCTCCTGCACTGGCACTCACCCTACGTTTGACCCTGGCGCCGCCACTGTTTAACGGTGAGAACACGACTTACTTTGTGTCTATGGCCTTTAACACTACGCAGTCACTGATATTGCCACGCCGTCAGCTGATTATATCAAATGACGTCCCGACTTAGGTTGCGTATTGAGCAATGTCTCTTATTTCACTATATGTCGTTTGCATGGACGTTGGAACGTCATAAAAAGTGGTGCACCAGTGAAGCTTCTGTCTCGTCTGGAGAGAAACCAAACTCTCCTAAGCAGGATTTCTTTGTAGATTGGAGTTATCTCATCTTGGCGAATCTTTTGCTATCTCATTTTTTTCCTCGGTATGCCAAGTACATATTTTAGATGGTTTAGTTAGTCGAAAAGTGACGGGGCAATGGCCCCCATGTCCCCCTATTTCAACACCTATGTCCATAAAAATGATAAAATAAACAAACCCTTAAATTAATGGAATTTCGTTGTAATTTAATTAATTAGAATGTAAGTGACATAATTTTAGGCCATAATATAGTTCCGTTGGCCCTTGACATAGTCATATTTCCCACGTCTTCCACCACTTCGTTATCATTTTTCAGATAGAATGAACAGCTGTGCCACTAACCACTTAACCATCTCAATACAGGGGCGTAGGAACTCATTTGAAGTTGGGGGGGGGGGCAAAAGGCATTTTGAAGTCGATTCTTTCTCCATGCAACGTCCATAGGAGTATGTAAATAACCGAAACATGTTTGGGGGGCAGTTGCCCCCCCCCCCTGCCCCCGGCTCCTACGCCTATGTCTCAATATGTCTGAAAGCTGTGAATCCTCTCACCAGCAATCACCATAAGTAATGAAACCTTCAGCCGTGCAGTGCGGCCATCTGACCGCGCTATTCCAGCTGTCTCTGGGTGCCAGCTTGATTGCCGCGGGCGTCCCGCGCAGGCCATCTTCAGCGCCCTCCAGCGTAATCATGTGATGAAAGCAGCTTTCACGCCAGACGCCTGGCGCCTGGCGCCGAGAGCTCCGTAAAATAAATGACGCCGACGTATATCACACAGACTCTGACGGTGATGGAGTCATTAGCACGTGCCAGTTTTGGACGGGGCACCTCCGCCGCAGAGAAACTGACTCTAAATCAGCGCCGGCAGTCAGCTGGCCGTGTTAGCGCCGTCTCAACAGAGACAGGAGCCACCCGGGTGATTGCCCACCATTCTGCAGCGTCAGACGGCTCCGGCAGCTCATAAATTGGCCATTGGAGAGATAGCCATCTGAAGGAGTGTGAGTTTCAGAGGACGTGGGTGGGCTCAGACACACGTGCTGTCTCCGCCCTTCCCTTCACACAGGGTCAGAACTCAGACGGCTGTAATGCGGACGGAGGCCCGGCCTCGGCACGCGGGCGAAGTCATCATAAACGTACCGTTACGAAGTCAAACCTATTGCACGTAATGACCAGCAGGAGTGCCGGTTGAGCATTAACGACACAGCACGGGTCGGCTGCTGTCTTCGTCAGCAGCGTCAAACTCACCTGCGTAGGGTTTATCCTCGTAGAAGTCCCTCCTCTGCTGCATTTCTCCTCGGAATAGATCCGGCACCATCTTGTACACCAGAGTCTGCAGTATTTTGTCGGCCCTGCAATGCAGAAAATATTAATGTAGGAGGCACATACCACGAACAGATTCAGAATTGTGGGACCTTTTTTTCATATTGCCCCAGTTTTCCCGAGTGCGAGCATTCCAGGAGCTGCTAAGCACCTCCTTAACTTTAAGCTACTTAGCAAAGAAAATGTCACACCTGAAACTGGTTTCCATCCGTGTTCATATGATGAACTAGTCGGAGCTTAGCGGGAATTCCACCAAGGAGCATGATTACTTGACCTGCTCTGGTGTAACAGGCGAGCAGCTCAGATGCAATCTGTTCACGGCTCTAATGCAATCAGTCAACAGACGTGTTGTTGACCGGGCGGTAACCTTCTGCGCGCCGTGCAGTCCCACACGAGCTGCCCGCGCTCCATTGCTGCAGCTGGCGGCGCCGCTGGCCGGGCGGTAACCTTCTGCGCGCCGTGCAGTCACACACGAGCTGCCCGCGCTCCATTGCTGCAGCTGGCGGCGCCGCTGGCCGGGCGGTAACCTGCGCGCCGTGCAGTCCCACACGAGCTGCCCTCGCTCCATTGCTGCCTGGCGGCGCCGCTGGCCGGGCGTGTGACCTCTCTACTCGCGTGACCGATTGCGGTACATTAGCGAGACCCAGTCTGGCCGGCGACCCGTGACCTCGCCACTTTTTGCCTGTCACGCGTGTTTGGAACGGTTCGGCTCACCGAGAGAGAAAGGACCTGGGCGGTCGGCACGCTTCAATGATTTGGAACCGGAGAATAACCCTTTTGCGGGCAGTGCAACAAGGAGCTTTATCAAAGAGATGTTTGTTGTGGAATATTGTTATGCTACCCTAATGTAAGAAGTTGCTTCAATAGTTTCTCTCGGTAGGAAGGTAGGCTATGGCATTGACCTATTCAAGTTATACATTGACCTATTACCATTTAGGTCAATGGGCTATGAATGCTTAAAAATGATAACAGTCATTTGTTGTGCTTATTTCCTCCATCAACCAGATAAACTACCATGACACCAATTTCGATTAGTTATAACGTCGATTTAGCCACATTTGTAAAGGTAACGGTATTGTTCTCTGATTACCAAGCGCCGTGGTAGCCCTGCAAATTCACCCGTTTGTCATTGGCCAGCCTTTGGCCAGCATTAGCAAAAGCTCGACACGACATGCAATTTCCAAACTACCTTCGGCTTGTGGTTACTGTAGTGTTGTGTTGTCCCTGGCGTCACGTGCTCTCCCTCGTCTTTCTCCGCTCCCCATGTGGGGAACACGGGGAAAGACGGAAACCGAACAGTTACTCTATGCTTTGCACCTTCAGTTTGCAGCAGATTAAGATTGCTTTGTTTGATTATTTGGGTTTAAGGGCGTGCCGACTCCTTAGGTCAATTTGCACCCGCCGTCCACATATTTGTATTGCATTGTTCGGAGCCTCAACATCTGCTGTAGCGCAGATGACAACACCGTAATCCTTGTTCCTATCTATTCCTTAATGAGTGTTCACCCTGCAGCCACGGTCCTTGGTCAGCACCGTATTCGACATCGACAATCAGCAGTAGCACCTCGTTTTCAGCCGGCCGCCTTGTCAGTCGAACGTCCAATCAGCGCGGCCGCAAAAACTCAGCCCTCTTCTGATTGGCCGGCCGCCCGGCGCGCGAGTTCGTTGACTGGAATGCGTTTTTTGTGCGCCGATGCGCCGGACCGTGGCGAGGGCCATCGGCGGGTCGGACGCCGTGACGCGTAACGTGACGTGCCGTCACCCGTGACGTGATGTGTGACCCGTGTTGCCCCGGGTACAACCTGTTACATGTCCCGGGCTAAGCGATGGTGTCTACAGTCACTCTACATCATACTGTCTTCTGGGTTCCTCTATATTTTGTCCCAATGGCTGACTATAGAAATGCGTATATTTTTGCAAAACGCTTCAAAGCAGCGTCCTTCTATCTGGTGATGTCTGGTGAAATAGACATGCAGACGAATAATGCAAAGACAGCATGGTCCCGGAGAAAGAAGAGCATGCACTCTGCACAGTATTCGCTCATGCAATCTTTTGATTGACTGTCGTGCCCGTCCGCGTTTTATTTAACATAAATGTACAGACACAAGCGCGTTTGCTGGTCTTGTCTTACAAAGGTTATAAAACTCTAACGGTAATCCCCGGACGGATCGATCTGATATTTCCGAACTCGTAAAAGTAAAGTCGGCCGGTAGTCTGAAAACTTCTCGTTTTATGGGAGGGACGAGTGCAGTGCTCACTTCGAATTGGTCCCTCCAAAAGTATCACGAAGAATTACACAATAGTGCAATACACATGTCTGCTGTCTGGCTTGTCTCCCGAGTAACTTCCACTGATGCACCAGCCACCAATACTGTTCGATCGGAGACCTTTCGGTGGCTGCCTTTATAACACAGAACACCGTACCCTCGTAGCTGAGCTCACTGTCCTGCCAATCCGCACTGCAGTGGTCAGCAGAACACCAGGACAGGACACCAGGACAGGACATCAGCTGACGTCGCGTGTCGCCCCAGCCGGCTATCTGTGACGTGCCGTGGTCCCCCGATCCATCTGTAGCCAGGAAAAGGCCGCCAGCTCCTGGACGATGCCCGTCTGATTGGCAGCTGGTGTCACTCTGATGGATTACCGTATCACCAGCAATCACAGCCGACCGCCACTCTGCACCGAGTCTCGCCAGCTGACGGATTGGGTGGGCTCCGTGTTGATGGATGGCACTGACGCGAGACTCAGATCCAGCAACTCGGCTGGAAATGTCAGCGGCGACTTACGAGCTGACAAAAGTTCCGCTCCGCTGTTGGAGCTCAACAGCCCGGCAACGACAAAAGTTTGGACAAGTTGAGCTATAACAGCTGAAGTTCAGGATCGCGGCAAGGAACCCGGCTGGCAGCGGCTCTGCGCTAATAACCATTGGATGGCAATTCACTGACGGCAAATTTACTGCCGTGCCACTCGAATTCATAAAACTGAGCCAATGGGAGTGTTGTGAGACATTCTCTTATTTTTTATCTCCACACATCTCTGTTTCGCCAAATGGCAAATTGCATCAACCGTCCGACATGGAATCTTACGCCATATCTGACATTTTCCCAACATTGCGTTATTCCACTGTCAAAGCTCGTCCGCTAAGCACCAAACCATGCCTAAAAGCGCCGCATTTCTCTGCTCACCTGCCCACGCGCCTGTTTTCCCCAGCTGCACCGGTTCCGCCGGTAATCCGGTTAGGCGCACAAAGCCCACGCTAAAGCCCCGCATGAGCGAGCGCCGCAGCCGCGAACCGCTGCCGCCGGGGTCGGTGTTTACCGAACTGTCGGGGTAATCGGACCACCCCACCGCCACCCCCACCACGGACCCCCTCACAGCCGAGACTAATGCTGATTAATTTCCGGCCACGCCGCCACCAAAGGCTTCGTCGTCAAAGGTCGCCGATAGAGGTGCAGGGTGGGGGAGGGGGGGGGGGGCAACAAAACGGCTTCAAAGGCATGGTGACGATAAGTTTTCTTTACGTCTCAATAGCGTGTGGTTTTACGGAAACCGATCATCTTGGAATGCAATGTTTATCGTACACAAATACATTGTATTGCATTCTTGCGTCTCCATTGCATTGTATAAATCTTGCATATGTGCATCTTGCGTTGCATATTGCATTGCATAGTTAAATGTTATATAATGTTTGACTGCTCACCTGAGACTAGAAGAACCCTTTGTCCTGTGAATCTTCACTTCACAGATGGGGCAATAGGCGCTGGCCTCCAGATGCTGTAATATGCACGAACGGCAGACTGAAAAAAGACAAACACGTCTCACACATCTACGTAATGGCACACATTTTGGCGAGAACATCGACACTGACACAGCATTTGACCCCGACACAATTTTGCAGCTCCGTTCCTGGCTCGGACCAGCAGCTTACAGACTCCGTTCTTCCGCAGTGAACATCCGTTGCGACATGTCCGTAAGTCGGTCAGTAGCTGCCAGCGTGTTCAGGGCTGCACGCGAGCAGCACTATAGCTGCTGCCTAGAGGAGGCGGAGATAATTACATACATATAGCCACTGCAGATGGTACGGATAGTCAGCCACTGCAGTGCGGGGCCTCACAGACCGGCCGGGGCCGAGCCTATCAGCCGCGGGAACAGACGACGCCCTGTCTAAGTTGATGGGCCGCTCGACCCCGCCACGTGCACACACACGTGTCATCAACACGTGCAGAGCGGCGGCCATAGCTACAGTGCACACGTGTCTCTGACTGCCGACAGCCGGCGTCAGTCAGACCGGGAGCAGTTGGCGTTCAATGTTGTGTTTGAAAACAGTCCGGACTTGTCTACACTCTTCATATGTTCCTTGTTTTAAGGAAGGGCCTGCCTTTAATTTATTCTTGTTTTGAGTGCTCCAATAGAACCTTTCAGCGCAGCATATACAAAATCCCCAGATTTTCAAATACATGATAATTGCAAAGATTTGCAATGGAGAAGTGTTCCAAGACAATGAGCTAAATGCTATGCTATATGTTGATAATGGATTGAATTTGGTTTAACTGAATGAAATGAAAGAAAGATTAATATGTCAATTGAATGACTTTCCTCGAGTATTAAAATGAAACCTAAGAACCTAAGAACTATTGAATTAAATGAGTGCTATGTTAAATGAGTGCTTTCGATAAACATTATGATTGGAGAGATAACTGATTTATGATGAACGGGAGAAGAAGTAAAATGATGGACTCAAGCAATAACGGAAGCCAGAGAACATGACCCCAGATGCTAGCGATATGGTCCTGCGGATTATAATCCTGAAATACTTTCCTAAGTGGTGCATGTCCCAGTCAGCAGAAACCGAAACACCGTACTCACATGTGTGCAGACATTCGACGATGGTGGTGGCATCTATGAAGTAGCCGGCACAGAGGACACAGGTGAGGTGTGACCTGAGGTCACCCAGCTGAGGTCGGCCGCCCTCTCTCTCCGTCTGCTCCCCCTCCGCCGGGCTGATGACTGATGACGTCATCGTGACGTAGCCTGCAGAGAGGAGGACGTTATTAACCACTGAGACGGGCCCATCGTATAATCACACCGACTGAGTCCGTCATTAGCCGACCCGTAATTAATCAAACGGCGCCTATCGGGGGACAGACCGCTGAGTGATGGTTCACCGGGACGGGTCTGACCCGGCCGCGGCCAATACGGCGCAGTGGTGACCCGGCTGCGGCGAATATGACGCGGTGGTGCCGTGCAGCGCAGCGGCGCAGCAGCCGCAGTGTGGCGCCAATGTGGCGCAATGGTGACGTGCAGCGGCGAAACAAACGTCGGTGCTTCCATTGTGACGCAGTGGTGCCAAGCAGCGGCGCAGTATCCGTCAGCACGCTCAATGTGACGCGGTGGTGGCGTGCAGCGGCGCTGCGGCCAATGTTGCGCAGCAGCGTCGTAAGTGGCGCAGCCTCAGACAGCACGTGACACTGGGGGAGCGATCTGGCGCAGGGGCAGGATTCCTGTCATCTGTGCCGGTGATCCGGGGTCAAATCCCTTGGCGGGCCGCAGAAACAGTCGACCGGCCCCCATAAAATAACCCTCGGAACAGGGTGAGAGTTCCAATTAGCACTATGATCCCAAGAGGATACAGCGTTTGGTCCACAAAACCAAAACGTGACACCGGGGAGCCACCTGGCGCAGTGACTGGCAAGACACTTACTTTCTGTGCCGGGGAACGGGGTTCATATCCCTCGGCGGGCCTCTGAAAAAAGTCCGCCCGGCTCCCCATATCCCTCGGAACAGGGTGAGAGTTCCAATAAGCGTCATGGTCCCAAGAGGATATGGTGGCTGGTGTTTGGTTCCCAGACAAAACCAACGTGCTGCACCGCATGCTGACGGCTCCGGCCGCCACAAACAGCGCCTTGGACCACCGCCACAGAGCCGCGGGCGCCGGCCGGCCGGCAGGGCTGGCCATCAGTCATCATTCACGTGCTGACTGGGCCGCCAGGAGGATGGTGGGAGCACGTGTCGTCAGATCTGTCACCCCGCGGCTGACACGTGCAGTGACGGGTGATCCGTCACCGGACGGTGGGCGGGACATGGGTGAATCCGCTCCCCTCCCCAAATACTGACAGAAAACAGCGCCTCTGTCAACACGGTCACAACATGGGGACGGGAAGGAGTAGCAGGGCAGCTCAGTGTCCCACAATTTTGCGATTTTGGGTGGGAGATCACACCCAACTGTGAATAATTTTCCACTCTCATTCTCGTTTAGAATGAAATTTTTCCACTCCCAAATTATGAATGTAATATTATTCTGGTATAAATAAATGATGAACTAAAAATATGATTCATGTAAAACACTGCTTTCATATTCAAATTAGTGATTGATATCGTACCGTTTTCTACATAGTTGTCCACTCTCATGGTCTTTTTGGGCTCAAATTTTCCACTCTGACACCCAAGTTAAAATTGAATCTTGGGACACTGGGGCAGCTCCAATCGAGCCAGCTGGAAGTAACCGGCAAATCACAGTGTATGCTCGTGTGTAGACTTCGGAGAAGAAAAAAGCGAGTAGGTACTGAAGCTATCGCTTTCATTTTCGTAAGGTGCTGACTGCGCAATGCCAGATGCCGGCTGTTTCATATTGCCATTGTGTAAGAATGTCATTAATATCAACCCAGCCGGGCGCTCGGCCTTTAATGCCGCCCAGCAGCCGATAAACAGAGTAGTATTGAGCGTGGCGCAGCCCAGTGTGGTGGCCGCTTTATGGCGAGTTAACGGTGTCTGGGCTCCGCTCTGGGTTCGTTCGGCGGAACTCTACCGACGACGGTGTCTGGGAGTCCGTTCGGCACTAGTCTGTGCTCGGTGCCACGACGGTGGTACCAATGTCTGAAGCAAGGGCGTCGCCACCCGGGGGGGGGGGTGGTGCAGAATCGTTCCTGACTTGCTCCGCCCCTCCTAGGTTAGAGGGATTTTAACATTAGCCCATATGGGAGTAGGGGGAGGGGGCAAACACCTGGCTGGCCCTCAAACACCTGACTGCCACCCCACTCAAATTTGTGTGGCGATGCCGCTAGTCTGCAGGTCCGTTAGACAATAGTCTGAGCTCAGTACCAGTTCGGCAGTGTCAGAAGCTGAGGGTCCGTTCGGTCTCCGTATCTCATTCACTCCCATTAGTCCGGTAAGTGGAGCGACAGACCACGGAAACAGAAGAGCTCAGTACCCGCCTGTCGCTGAGCCGACTGACATCTGTCCCCCCTCACACGTCTGCCCGCTAGTTAGCCATGACCGGCAGGGGACCACCAGCTGACGACATCTGCCTCCCTCACAACGTTGCCCGCTCGTAGCGCATGACGCGGCAGGGGACGACCAAGCTGACTGACATCTGCCTCCCTCACGACGTCTGCCCCGCTAGTTAGCAGACCGGCAGGGGACCACGCTGACTGAGCATCTGCTCCCTCACACGTCTGCCGCTAGTTAGTCCATGACGCGGCAGGGGACCACACTTGACTGACATCTGCCTCCCCTCACACGTCTGCCCGCTAGTTAGCCATGCCGCAGGGGAACCACCAGTCGACTGACATCTGCCTCCTCACACCGTCTGCCCGCAGTTTTAGCCATGACCTGGCAGGGGAACACAGCTGACTGACATGCTGCCTCCCTCACACGTCTGCCCGCTAGTTAGCATGACCGCAGGGGACCACAGCTGACTGACATCTGCTCCCCTCCACACGTCTGCCCGCTTGTTAAGCCATGACGGCAGGGGACACAGGCTGACTGAACATCTGCCTCCCCTCACACGTCTGCCCGCTAGTTAGCCATGACGCGGCAGGACCACCAGCTGCTGACATCTGGCCTCCCCTCACACGTCTGCCCCGCTAGTTAGCATGACGGCCGGGGACCACCACTACTGACATCTGCCTCCCCTCACACGTCTGCCCGCTAGTTAGCCATGACCGGCCGGGGACCACCAGCTGACTGACGAGCGACACGTGGTCCTCTGTGTCCCGCACGTGCTGTTCAGTGGCGGACACGTCTGACCACCGCCGCGCAGATGGCAGGCGGGGTCGTATAACACGGACCGCACTTGATTGATATGCAAATGTATGTACGACGAGCGGAAGTCGTTTGTTTCACGGTGCCGCCACCGTTTAAACGTCGGGCCATTGTCGGTATTGTGTTCAGCGGTGAGGGTTCGAGCGGCCGCTTTTTGTTCCGCTCTGTTGTTTGGCTTTATAGCGAGGAACTATGATTTATCATATCGTTAGTGTATCTCGTCAGACAAATGGGAGCCACTCGACATCAGTTAACTGTCCCCGAGCTGCGCAGAAACTCGGGTTTCTCATTCACAGGCCACAGCGTCCTTTCAAAATATGCATTAAATGTTGAAATTACTCTCCATAACTAAGCAATGCCCAATGTGTCTTAAATGTAGATTGCGATCACATCCATCACGAAACACCTTTCACAACTTTTATTCACGGACTTCTCCATCACTTACTGCGCAGCAGGAACAGTGAACACTCGCTAGTCCGGAAGAGTTGAGTGTCCTCCCCATCACAGGGAAGTGATTAACCCAGCCGTCGACCCGACCTCTGCCGACTGTACGACGCACGTGGGGGCCATTCGTCCGTCCGTGCACCTGTCCACAGTGGCGCAACACTGGCATAACGGACGGGCTCGCCGCGCCACGACTGCCGCGCAGCGGTCTGCAGTGCGTCGCAACTGCCGCACAACGCTGACAGATTGACGCAGCACGGCCGTACAAGGCTGACAGATTGACGCAGCACGGCCGTGTCTGCTGACTCCATCGCCGGGCATCAAATACAGGATCCGCCCCGGCTGCTCCGTGGTCAACGACTGGAGGAAGGTGGACAGAGAGACAGGGGTGACAATAGTACAGGGGTGATGTAAGGTGGACTGGAGCTGGGCGTAAGGTGGACAGAGAGAGAGGCTCGTAAGGTGGAGAGAGATACCTATCTCTAAGTAAGGTGGACTGGAGCTGGATTAAGGTGGATAGGGATATGTTAGCTGTGGATCGAAGAGTGAAGCTGGAGTCCTGGTGTTGGTCAAAAGTGACGATGACTGGGAGATGCTGGATTATGAAACGCTGTGGGAGAGAGATCAATGGAAACGTGCCGTCTTCAATGGAGTGAGCACAAGGCTGGCGAAAGCAAAGAGACGTAGACAAAAGCTGGCCGCTTCCACTCAGTATATGATGGGAACGCGACCCGGTCCGGAAGGGAGTGGAGCGGAGTGGACTCCATCAGTTCACTGAACTGAAAGTCCTCCTCAGTCCTCTCCTTAGTCTTCACCGACATGTCGGCAAGGCAGACGGACCAAGAGGCGGAGGTGGATGAGACAAAACTAGCTTAACTCATATACAGGATTATTCCAGAAGTGCTTTGTGCACGTGCTCGACAGATATACGAGGTCGAAATGCACTGATATCTCTAGAGACACCGTTAATTGAAATAGATACGTCTACCAACTGTGTTTACCATGGTAAACCAGATAAACCCAGTTTAACTCAGTGGCTGTTAATGGCGAATCTTGCGGATCCTTGTTAGAATCGTGAACAAAAATGCATAACTTTAACAGCAGCGCGATGCGCGATGCTACATCGTCAGCTATGCCCGCCGCTGACCAAGGAGTAGGAGCGTTCCAAATCTAATCGACTCATCATTAGCCTTCCGCTAGAGACCAAGTGACCCTGACCCAGTTACAGTCTCATGCTGCCCCGGAACGTCCCGACACTGAGTGCCATGGGAGCCGGTCTGCACGGGCCAGACGCGTCCGTTCCGTCTCCTCTCCAGCCTTGACTGGAACGACACGACATGAGGAGCCGGATGGCGCGGGATCTGCCCTCACCGTCACCCACATCACGACAGGAGCCGAGAATGAAACGTGCAAAACGTGCACCCTTCAATGCCACGTATTTGTACGTGTGATGCGGAAACAATACAGGGGTGATGGAAGTGTAATTTCAAAATATCGCAAGTATGAAGTCTTTCTCTAGACCGTATGCAATTATTTCGCATTTCTTTTCATCACATTAAGTTAACTAAAGAAAATCGTCCAGCTTTGTCATGAATTTCGACGGTGTTCTCTTTCGTCGGTGGTGCCGGATCAGGTGGACCTAGACAGGTGCTGCAGGTGGACCAAGACGTGCTTCTCTGAATTATGATGAAGCGAGGGTCGGCCCGGACCTCCCCAGTCCCCAGCCGCTCCAACCACCTGAACCGGCATGGGTGCGGCGAGGTCAGTCCAGCTCTCCAGTATGTTATCCCTGAGCAGGCCGGGGACATTTCAACCCCAGGGGGTGTGTTCTGCCGGACCTGTGACGTTTGTCCCGGAGCTGAGGTCCGGGGCGTGTCGGCGGGTGTGGGCAGGCGGCGAGACATGGGGCCTGACTGCGGCACCTGCTCCGCATTCATAACAGGGTCACACCATCATCTATTACCTCACTGAGGCGTGGCAATTTACATGCGCAAAAGTTTGTCTGCCGGCCTTGCTTTGTTGTTATGCTATCGCGGTGTGTGTGTGACTAGCCCTGTCCTGGTTCCGGCCACGATGATGTATTGTCTGCCTGGGGCTGCGGCTGCCAACACCCGGGCTGGGCTGCCGTCAGCATCTCCGGGCCCCGCCCTGATGGCTGCTGTGGTGGCGGACCTGCCGTGGTGACCGCCGCGGAGTCAGTCTGGGTGTGGTGTCGGACCTACCGCAGAGTCAGTCCTGCCGCGCTGCTATGGTGTCAGCGTCGATGCCGTGCGGTGGCGCGGTGCCGTGGGGGTGAAAAAGCCCGGCCCGTTATCTCACGGCTGAGGGCGTCCGAGCGGCGCGGCTGGCCATGCACCACCTCCTGCCGAGAGGGCCGGGCTGTCCACGGCTGAGATCGTGCCGAATCGCCGCCAGCTGTCGGACGCGGAAAACGAACCACCGCTACTGCCGCCGCGCCCACCCGCCGCCGCCGCTGCCACTGCCGCTGCCACTGCCGCCGACCACCCGCCACCGCCTCCCGCAGCCTCTTATCGGGGCCGGTAGAGACACGGCGGATTATCCTGTACAGACGACAGTGGACGACCCAGTGCAGTTGTTCTCTAAGTCGTAGAGAAAGTCAGCTCTGCAAAACGAAGGGTGATTGGTGTTTTAGGGCGCTGCGATAGCAAAGGTCACACGGCAACAAAGCGAAGGATATCCAGCCCAGACGTAATGCAATATATGCCGATGGTGTAAAAGGCTCCCCGATACTTAACTCACTTACGGCCGATACAAACGCAGCCGTAAATGATAAGTGATGACGTATTGATGACGTTCGTTGACGGTTCGATGACGTTCGGCGCCTCTGGTGGGCCGGGCCGGGCCGTTTGCGGTCGGAGCGGGAGCGACTGAGCGCCGCGGTCGGTCGTTTGCGGCCGACTGGAAGCGGCGCGGTGCCATGACGGATCACCGCGGTCCGCTGCCGGCAGTCAGTTTATGGCGCTGATGACCCGCTGACCTCCAGCGATGCTCATCAGCTCAGACCGCTTCACTGGCCGGCGGTGTGTGCGGCCCCGCGGAGGATCGTCAGACCGACAGAGAAAGGTGGGAGGATCGGCAGACAGACCGACAGAGAAAGGTGGGAGGATCGGCAGAAGACCGACAGAGAAGGTGGGGCGGCGCGACAGAGAGGTGCGGGATCGGAGAACAGGACCGACGAGAAGGGGGCAGGATTCGGCAGCAGACAGAAGGTGGCAGGAATCGGCCAGCGACCGAAGAGAAAGGTGGCGGATCGGCGTACCGACAGGAAAGGTGCAGGCATCGGCAGACGACGACAGGAAAGGTAGCAGGATCTGGCGACGAAGAGAAAGTGGCAGGATTCGGCGACGACCGACAGAGAAGGTGGCAGATCGGGGACCGACAGAGGAAAGGTGCAGGATCGCGACGGCCGACAGAGAAGGTGGCAGGATCGGAGACAGACGACAGAGAAGGTGGGAGGATTCGGCGACAGCGACAGAGAAAGGTGGGGGTCGCAGACGACGAGAAAGGTGGGAGGGTCGGCAGACAGACCGACCCCCCCCTGAAGCAAAGTGCAGGATCGGGCAGACCGGCGAGAAGGTGGGGAGATCGCAGACCGACAGAGGAAAGGTGGGGGATCGGCGACGAAGAGAAGGTGGGGTCGACGACGCCGACAGGGAGGGGCAGGTCGGAGACGACCGACAGAAAGTGGGGATCGGAGACAGACCGAGAGAAGGTGGCGAGGATCGGGCGACAGGACAGGTGGAGAAGGATCGGCAGACAGACGACAGAGAAAGGTGGCAGGTCCGCAGACCGGAGAGAGGTGGGGGATCGGCGGCGCAGGAAAGTGGGCAGGCTCGCGACGACAGAGAGGTGGGGGATCGGCAGACGAGGCAGAGAAAGGTGGGAGACGGAGCCGAAGAAAGGTGGGAGCTCCAGCAACGACAGAGAAAGGTGGGAGGATCGCGACAGACCGACAGAGAAAGGTTGGAGGATCGGCAGACGACAGAGAAAGGTGGAGATCGGCAGCGACGACAGGAAGTGGGAGGTCGACAGCGACGGGAAAAGGTGGGAGGATCGGCAGACGACAGAGAGGTGGGAGGATCGGCAGACAGCCGACAGAAGGTGGGAGATCGGCAGACGACCGACAGAGAAGGTGGCCAGGATCGAGAAGGACCGCAGAGAAAAGGTGGGAGGATCGGAGCAGACCGAAGGAAAGGGGCAGGGATCGGCGACAGACCGACGAAAGTGCGGAAGTATAGTGCGGCGCAGGCGGTGGGACAGTGTGGCACAAGGTTCGAGATCTCAGATAGGATCCGTCGCGTCGCGTATAATTTGCTTGATCCAGTGTGTCACTTACTTTAGCTGCTAAACACTAAACCCAACAATGAAGATTCAGTCGGGAACATATACAAGGATAGCTGGTTGGAGAGAGTACAGAAACTTTCTTCATGACGTCACTCAGACATCAGTGACATTTATAAATCCGGCGTCGCGTCGGTGGCATTGCTCAGCCAGCCACTCCGTGCGTTGTCCCGTGTGAGCTGTGTGTGTCCCACTGTGAGCGTGACGGTAACGGTACGACAGACGACAGTGACGCTCAGCTGATTGATTGTAGAGAAAACCGCCAGCTACTAATGCTCCACGAAGAAACTTCTACCTGGCGAGTAGCCGGCTGGCTGGGTGCTATGTTGCGGCATTGACGCGATTTCTGTTTGGACTCGTCGCGTCGTTGCGCTGTTGTTGTAATCTCCAGTGAAAACCGTGTCGCTAAACACGTTAATGCCATCTGTGTACAGAGGGTTATGACCAAACTGGATACAGCTTTCACCAATCCATATGGCCGGCAGAAGAGCGCCGGACAAAGGTGTATTTCCCCATTGATTAGTACCAACACGACCGAACATTTATAGCTGAACATAAAACGAACCACAAAACGAGCCTCCCCGGTCTTCTCTTATTCAGGTCCCTGCTCCATCCCACCACATCAACCCATCACTACCAACTCTCTCCTCCATCCTAACACTATCGGAACCTCCACTGTTGCCATGCCACAGCCCACGTCCACCGTCGTCATTATGTGATCACCGTCCAAACGTCCTTCCTCTGTAACCGTCCTGACGCCCTAATGTCCACCGTTCGGCCGTGACGACGTTTCATGGTGTTGCATCGATTGGGAGCGTTCGAACCCAGCCTGGGGCGGCGGCGGCGGCGGCGGCGGCGGTGGCGGCGGTGGCGGCGGTGGCGGCGGTGGCGGCGGTGGCGGTGGCGGCGGTGGCGGCGGTAGCGATGGCGGTGGTGGCGGCGGTGGACAGTGGACACTGGGCATCCATCACCATTAGGTCTGCCGTGGGGCCGCCATCGGCGGCAGGAAAGCGGTGCGGGGGAGGGCGCCTGTTAAAGGGCCGGCGCCGGCGCCCGGGGCGCTGATGTGATGAATCGCTACTGAGGACCGGTGCGGGGGAGGCAGGGGGGGGGATGACCGGCCACCGACCACAGCGCCGGATAACTAAAACATGACCCGTCCGGCCGGCCCGCGGCGGTCAGATACCCGCGGCTCTCTCTCTGCCGTGGGCGGACGGCTGGCCGTCACCAGCAGACGGGTTCGCCGTCCGCCCGGCCGCCCGCTCCTCGCCGGCCAAGTGGCACACTGGGTCACCGACCGGTCACGTGGTCTGACCCGGTCGTCACGGCCACAGTCACGTGACGGGAAGGAAGGCCGAACAATGCGCCGTTCAGCGCGCGGCACCGTGGGTGAACAAACGGCCGTTGCCGGTTATGTGGCCGGTTATGTGACAAGGTAACGCCAGCAGGCTGTTTCGCGGTCTCGCCAATGGGCAATAAGCACACATCGCGTTTGCTGACATGTGCCTCGGTCACGCTGCCGTCATGTCATTACCTGGCTGGTGACTGATGTGAGCGGCGCGGTAAATGAGCCCACCGGCCTGAAAGCGTATCGGCTCACCACCGTGCGCGATCTACACCTCCCATCTGCCGGCTCAGAATGGCTTAATTACCGTCTGCAGATTAAAAATCGCCAGATTATACGGCGTGCCGCCTGGCGAGGTCAGGGCGACTGCCGTGTCGGGGTGATGGAGAGGGTTGGACGCGGAGGGACTGGCAATACACGGCGGTGGGCTGCCCCGGCTCTCCGTCTGTCCGCGGCCTCGCTGGCCTGCCGGTCACGACGGCCACCAGCCCCGGGCGACGGCGGAGAAGCATCGTGACGCGACACTCTGGCAGGGGGAGGAGTGGGAGTGGGGGGGGGGTGAAGGACGAGTGCAGCAGGGGAAGGGGTGCAGGGGTGCAGCGGGGCCGCCGCTGGCTGTGTCACGCTCCAGTCATCATTCTCTCTCACCTCTCTCCTTCTCTGCAGCGAGGATGACCTCGGAAGGGTCCACGGTCCAGCTGACTGCACCCACGACAGCCCGGCACCATTCCTCCAGGGAGAACGGGTGCGGACGCATTCAAAAGAAGGCATTACGTCTGCTGATGTCCACTTAGTCGTCAATAGATTACCATTATAGGGCATAGGCAGTGCTGGATGTCGAAACGTTTAAAGAGACAGGCTGCTCTCTCATTGGAAGTAGCTGCTTTCTGAAGCGGCCACCAAACCCTGAGGTTGTGTCTGAGCGCGGTACGTCCCAGTCTTCCGAACCTCTGTAATCCATCAGCAGTGTCGCCCACGTGAGCCTCCTCACTTCCTCTCTCACTCCGCCCGTGGCCGCTGTAATCACTGAAATCACCGCCATGATCGCCACGATAACCATCGGTGTGATGGCTAACGCGCTGGACGGGTCGGGCCACCAATAGACGGGTCGGGCCACCCGGCAGTCGGGCCGGGGGACGCCCTCGAGAGCACGTAGCCGCTTTTGCAAGTTAAGTTAGTAGAAAATAACACTCAGCAGAATCGGCGGTGGGTCTCTGGCCTTTGCATGAAAAGGTTAGTGTTTCAAGTTCGGAGTATTTAAGCAATCATGTCGTTTGAATCGACGGCACGCATTTGTTATTGAAGGAATAAGAGCGTTGGGATCAGTGCCATCGACAAGTTTTCGCTGGCAGCATATTATTTACGTTTCTATCAAAACGTGAGTTCCCTTCCAGAACGTATGCCAGCTGCTGACATCAGCTGCCTCCGCCACGCTGGTGGCACACGAGACTACACCAGACGGCTACAGGTCAGTCAATGGAGCAACGCTTTGCCAGCGTCAGCAGCAATGCACCAGCCGGGATCTCTGCACTCTCTCTGCACCGCAGCCAGCCCTCTAACAGTCCATCTGCCGGTCTCTGGTCCATTTACCCGGTCTCTGGTCCATCTGCCAGCGCGGCGGTGTGACGTTATACTGCCTGCAATGCACGGCGGCGGGACAAAGTATTGAGCTGTCAGACTGGGCCGGCGCCAGATCCGCAGCCAGCCTGGAGACAAGCCGCCTCGACTAAGGTGAATTCTCACTGGAAGGGGGGGACGAGAGAAATAAAAAATGTTGCTAAGCATATAATTAAGCGTACCTATGCATAGCTGCTGATACATTTTAAGCGTGATGATGACAAACATAGAGCAAAATATGCATAAAATAAAATAATAATACAATAATGAAGCTAAATAAAAATTATAAATATTAAACACGCCCATCATCGAACGTCCACACCGGCGATGTCGATTTTTGAAAACTATTGGTGGACCGAACAGAAACGGAGCGAGGGGGTCCATCGGCGCCTATAGCTTTACCAATACAACTAAATCGGTCGAAAATTTACACATTTCCTGAAGGAAGATCAAAGCAGCTTATACAAAGGATAATTTGGTTTATTCTGTGGGTATGTCACACATCACATCATATCAATGGTTAACATTGCAAGTTAACATTGCAATTGGCTCCAGAAACCATCAAAATGTTTCAGGATGGGTAGGTACTGTGATAGCTATAAAGAGGGACGAGCTGTAAATAAAATAAAGTGTATCAAAGTTGTCAATGCTTAGCTGCACTCCATTTTTAGATCAGGTCAATAGACGGATAAACACAGTCCTGTCAGTCTCACGTCTCCGTCTGTCATTAAGAGTTATTGGAAGGAATCGGTGTTGACTTCAGGTAGCGCCAGCTAACCAGCTGACCTGAGATGACCCGAGTCAACAAAATTACTGCAGGTGCGTAATTCATGTCGAAACAGCTGTGCCAGACAGGCACGTAGCCAGGATTTTGCTCAGGGAGGGGCCACGTCGGAAAAAATCACATTTTGCTCCTAAATATCATATTTATTGCTCTAAAATCTACTTTTTTAACTTATTAAAATAAGTAAGTTCAAATAAAAATGAGTAAGGTTCATTAAATTTCCTTCAATTAACGTGACTTGTTTATGTTGAAACTTTCTTTATTTTAATTTGTAACTTCATTATTTTAATTTGAGTTAAAAGGTGTGTGTGAAAATACCTTTTGTTGCTGCAGCCATATGTTCTGACGGGCCCCCCCTCCCCCGGTCAGCCGACCGACCCGGGGGGTCGGGTTTTAGAGGAATCTCATTCTATTTAGTGTGAATTTATTTTCGCTCAGGGGGGGGGGCATGCCCGCTTTCCCCCCCCCCCTTGGCTACGTCCTGGGGCGCTGCATGCTGCCAATTATCGATAAAAAATAAGGGCGTCCTGACCCAACCTCCCCCTGAAGCTCCCCAGTCCCCACACTCGGCTCGGCACGACACAGCTCATGTTATCCGAGGCCCTGAGAGAGCCGGCACGAGCTGTCATGGGGCGTCCTCCAGCCCTGCCTGGTCCGCTGGCTGGCTGGCTGACTGACTGACTCGGTGGAGAGCGAGGAGCGACCTTCGCCACCGACCTCGCCATACCACCGCTACTCAGCTGGGCCGGGTCCAGGACCGCCTGCAGCCGGCTGCAATAGCTGCAGTGCGGTGCCACTGCCGACCAGCCGCTACCCACTGGCCCCGTGGCCGACTAAACTGTCAGCACACTGCACATAATACAGACACAGAGCGTAGACACAGCCAGTGACGGGCTGCTCTCGGTTTGGCCCCGCCCGGCTCCTGTCAGTTGTCACTGCATTCCGTTCACTGCAAGACTATGCATTAATGGATTTATTAAATGCCGTGGAGTGAAGACGTAACCCGTGTTAACTTCACTGCAGCTGCAGCTGACGGGAAATCAGGAATGAACCTATCACACTCAACGATCTACGCGCCCTAACCCTCCAACAACAACAACAACTCAACGATGGCATACCGCTGCCCACCTGGCCTGTCAAATTCATAATTATCCTGAACAATTCAGTCTCGATGTCATCTGACTTAGCACCTCTGTCTCTGTCATCCCGTTCCCTCTATTTTCCATTGCAATATATGTCCCGATGGTGCTGCGAACTGGCGAAGCGACAAGGCGCAGGTGTGTATAATGTAAGGATTGGAAGCAGGGGCGTCGCCACCGGGGGTGCCTGGGGGAGCCGGCCCCCGCAGGTGCGCTCGAAACCCTCTTCGGCACCCCCAAGTTTGCAGGATTTTAACATTATGCCTATGGTGCCGGCTCCCCGGAACCCTCGCTGGCTCCCCCATATCCCTGGTTGGCTCCCTCACTCAAAATATTGCGGCGACGCCCCTGATTGGAAAAGATATCGCAGGAGCTCTCGCTCCTGCGATCATGTAAAATGTATACATATAAGTACTAAATATATGTTGTTCTTTGCAGCATTGAGTCAAATGATCCCGTAATCTTGCCTCGGCATTCAGCATGTTAAGTCGAGATTTCATCTCTAGCTGAAGCGATAAAACAGATCAGTCGGTCCGATAACTGCCACCTGTCAGTCTCTAGCAGGCCAGCCGTCTGCTGGCCTCTAACAGTCTGTCGGCCTCTAACAGACCAGCCGTCTGCTGGCCTCTAACAGGCGCCGTGCTTGTGCGTAACGTCTGTCGGCTCTTAACAGTAGCCGTTTGCTTGGCGCGTACGCGTATGTCGGCCTCTAAGACCAGCCGTCTGCTGGCCTTAACAGTCTGTCGGCCTCTAAAGGCAGCCGTCTGTGGCCTCTAACGTCGGTGGCTTAACAGGCAGCCGTCTGCTGGCTTAACAGGTCTGTCGCCCTACAGGCCAGCCGTCTGCTGGCATCTACAGTTGTCGGCCTTACGTCCAGCGTCTGCTGCTCTAACAGTTGGTCGGCGCTACAGTCCAGCCGTTTGGCCCATCTACAGTATGTCGGCCTCTAACGACCAGGCGATCTGCGGCCTCTAACAGGTCGCGTCGGACTCACTACGACGAGGCGATCTGCTGGCCCTCTACAGTCAGCCGTCTGCTGGCCTCTAACAGTCTGTCGGCCTCTAACAGACCAGCCGTCTGCTGGCCTCTAACAATCTGTCGGCCTCTAACAGTCTGTCGGCCTCCAGCAGCCCAGCCGTCTGCTGGCCTCACTGCCAAATGTCGGCACTGATGGAGTGAATGGTTCGCTGAAGGCTGGAGCTGCTTCCGCGAGGTGCCACGGTCACCGGTGGGTATACACAAGGTGACGAGCGGTCAGTGAGCACGCAGTGGGCGGCCGGCCAAGGCTGTGAATCACTGCTTCCAGGAGGCAAGCAGCCGTTTCCTGGAGGGTGTTGGCTTGTTGTCAGGGTTAATGAACGCCAGTTAACCACATCCAGCGCTTTCTCACAGATTAGGATCTGCGTTTTGTTCAGTTCTTATGAGCTTACGGTGACAGCTATGAAGCTTCTGTTTACCAGCGCGTCAGCCGAGAGCTCTCAGCTCAGTGAAATGAGCTGGAATTCGAGCACACCGCAGAGTAAACATCCCCTCTCCCCGCTCCAACTCCTTCATCCCACATCCTCAGCCACTTCACTGGCGCCCATCTGTGCTGCCGAGGCGCTCCACCCGGCTGGGCTCGGCACGGAATCCGTGGCATTTAATTAAACCGCCACCGCCGCCACCACCACCGCCGCCGCCGCCACCGCCACCGGCGCCGCCCGCTGGGGTGCCGCCGTCAGCTGCCGGCTACCGTGGCACCGCGTCATGTGGCGGCGGCGGCGGCGGCGGCGGTGACGGTGGCGGCGGCGGTGACGGTGGTGGTGAAATCAGATGCGGGCTGATCCCTCGACCTGCCGATGCCGCAGAGAAAACGGCAGCGACATATAATACAATCTCTTTCAAACAGTAGTCGCGGGACCGGTCTCGCGAATGGCATGTGCAATGTGAATAGATGCATATGATGCATAGCAAGAGGTCTCGCCAGGCGATGAATGAAGCATGCCGACATGTTACCTGTGTTCTCCGGTCGCATGATAGGCCACTGACGAGGCGAATGGGGACGCGCCTGGTGTGAAAGCCCACGAGACAGGGACCTAATGAGCTCATCGGACACCGCGTTCCAAAGGATTAAGGGTATCGGCTTTGATTGGCTAGATAAATCAAGCCGCATGAAGTAACCGGTCCTATGTGTGAAGCGTGATACGCAGACAATGAAACATTTTAATTCGATTTTAATAGATATGGTTGGGTTGATACTTGATGAGCTCAACCGGTTAATACATCAAGTAGCCGACAAGTTAAAATACGACGCAAAATACGTCCCTGACCAATATCACCCTGAGAACGTCAAACACGTGGCGTTAACGGGCTAAACTTGAGCAGCGTGATTGGAAAAAGCTCATTTTCTTCCGGAACGGGTCCGTTTCATCCATCATATGGGAATGGAGAAAGAAGCGCGTCGAGGGTTGACTCTGAAAGCGTTATGCTCATAAATCACGAGCCTACCCGGCACGGTGGATATTTGAGGACGCGAAGAGTGTGTTCTCTTTCCCGACCGGCGGCGAAGCTGAACTCATTGGGAGTCATCCGAGAATATATTGGATCGGCGATTATGCACGGTCCACTGTCCAGTCAGGCGAAAGGAGGAATGCCATTATCGCCCTACACTACAAAGCACGTGCCACTCACAATGAACAATAAACGTCAGGGCGAGCCTTTGTGTCTTGTGAAATTCGAACGACAGACGTCTGCAAGATCGAACAGCTGATGAAATTGATGCCCGCCCGTACTTGTACTGAAACCCGACACCGTCTCTTGGGCGATCGGTATAGATCACGGAATAATTACCACAACAGAGCTACGAGGCGGGCGAAGAGATCTGCATACGCTTTACACATTTGTAAACGACCTGCAGACATCGCCCTTCCAGAACGACCTCCGGACATCGCCCTCCTCCAGTTCGGGGAAGAGGAGGCTGCTGGACTCGCTGCCCCCTTCGGTCTGATCCCACTTCTCCGATGGAGATTGGAGAAAGGAGAGCGACTGACACTGACAGGATGAGCTAACAACACCGGTGCGCTCTCAGCCCACCCAGGAATCATCGTGCTCGGTTGGACTTGGTTACCAGCACAGACGGCCACCCCGGATGTCCAGAGCCAGGAGGAATGAGTCCAGGACCTCCGTTCAGCGTTGACCTAGGTGCGTGACTCAAGAGGAAGAGAGGAAGAGATACTTATTGCAAACCTGAACAAGTTCAGATTCTGTGCTTACTAGGTTGTGTCACAGTTCCAGAAAGTCAACTTGGAGCTGAGCCTCTAGCTTGAGAGTTGTGTCCGTCCCAAGTCACTGTCGCTGGGCAGTGGCATGCCCTCGGCTGCTCGGGCCAGGTGGTGCGATGGGGATCGATACGACGGCAATGATTGACGGGCAAACGACGCTGACGCCGGCGACAGTCCGCGACACCACGCCACTCCACAGAGTCCGCGTCGGCTGCTCGGTGGATTAAATCAGTGCTGTGGGGACAGCAGAGCGGATGACAGGGGAGGGGAGACATGGGACCGCCGCAGGGTATTACAGCGACAGCAGAGGAGGGGAAGCGGGGGACCGCCCCTGGGTATAAATAGGAACACCAATGAAAATGGATGGAATGGATGGCTGCAGGGAGCACCAAACAGGGAGTGCGAGGGGTGAGCGGAGCGGGACCGGGGGCGCCGAGGGCAGACCATCCAGATAACAATGCCGCTGATGAGTCCGGCCACCTTCGGATGCACGCCGGTACAAATTGGTCGTGTCACGTACAGCTACAATCATTTGCATGTGATTAATTACCGTGAAGCATGTTGGAGAGTGTTATCGACCGGCAGGCTGAGTTTAGATGAGGACAGCCGTGGGATCGAGGGGATCAGGTGCCCGGGAGTCGGATAATTGACTACAGGTGAAATATGGAAATAGGCTGACCGGATTCATAACTGAAGTTGTCGCGTGGCATTCAGGTGTAATGAATGACAGACGCGATGATGTAAATGCGGCATTAGCATAGTTACGACGGAGCTGAAGTGTCTGATCTGGGAAACTATCTCGCCACGAACGAATTTACCTTGAGATAGCATGCCGACCCGATTCCAAGCACGAGTCTCACATACTCACTAACTAGCGACACTCCAACTCCCTCCAAGTCCTCCAGCCTGGAGCGAGTGTTGACACCGGGGCCTGGTGCCGATCCCCGGCACTCCCAGTAATGAGGGGGGGGGGGTACGCCCAGCTCTGTAGCAGCCCACTAATGAGCGGAGTGGCCTCTCCTGGAATCGCAGCTGACCCGTGAAAAACCGCAGCCCGGTGCGGCGCCTCATTACCGAAACTTCTCACGGCGTATGGAGCCGGGCAAGGAGGCCTCGGTTAACCCAGAACTAGCTCAAAGAAAACCGCCGCGCTAGGTGGGTGTAGAGCAACTACCGCAACATTTTGGAGATTCCTTTTCAGTCAGTGTTGCTCATGTAAGCGTTTGTCCGGTTTTACCGATGTGGCAGATGAACGGATGGCTTATTTCTATTTGCAAGGCTTAGCATACAATCACAGCGTCTTTTCGACGTTTATCGCGCAATCTTTCACAATGTGAGCAAACGCAGGAAGGCTTACGATGTCACGATCCACGACAGATACAAAGTGGTCCGGCCTTGCGGTCTTCTTTGGATCACATTGACTGATTAAGCCACTCGAGTTTCACACAACATTCCTCATTTGATTAAGCAAAAAGACCCAGAAAACACCCACGGTCCATTTTCCCAGGACAAAACAATACCTTCAGAGTTCAGACAGACTCCGGAAACTTCCTTTACAGCCCGCCATAAGGGCAATGAAGGGATCTGCGAACGCCACTCATCAGTGAGTAGGACACCCGCGGGAGCGGCCCGCTACCTCGCCGCCTATTACCTCCCTCAAATCAGCTGCTTTACTGCCGCAGTAATTTGCCGCGTTCCCGTGGGCGCGGCGGTGGCGGCCCGCGGTATCGAATGAGCGCAGCCCGCTGATTGGTGCACGGCCGCGGCCCAGCCGTGTAACAATGCGTCCGATTGGACGGCTGATGATGACAAACGAGCCCTAATGACGCTCATTACCCAGTGGTTTACCGTCACGGCGGCCCCCTACGGCGGCCTCACGGAGGCCTCACGGAACGCGGCGGCGATGCCCTGACTTAGTGACTTTTGACTGAGACGACGTGTAGGGTCATACGGCGCCGTCGCCTTTCGTCCGTCAGTGGAGCAGTGCGATCGATGGAGAAATGGGCTCTTCAGTCGTCCAGCCGGCGGGCGGGAGAGGGGTAATGAGCCGTTCAGAGTCGCTCCGCTGCTCGCTATTTGTCTCCAGAGCTGGGACGGCCTGCGGTCTGCGGCCACAGTGGTGGTGGTGCGGACACCACTGCGAACACGTCGGTACGTGGACGCGAACACGTCGGTACATGGGCGCGAACACGTCGGTACGTGGGCGCGAACACGTATTGCGTCAGTGGACTGAACGGATCGTATCCAGCCGCCCGACCATGTAAAACTATCCTCGGAACATTGTGAAAATGAAATGGAAATGCACGATCGGATGTCTGCACCTAGGAATAAACACTGCAGTATATCTGGGATTAGCATAGTCGTTGAAATATAAAACCGTCCAAGCAAAGTCTTTAGAGGAAATCTTACATGTCTATTGTTTATTGAGTAGAACCCAGAGCACGTGTTAGGTTTGAAGGGAACATGGGCTCCATATAAAAAACATTATGGACCACACTGGCGATAAGAATATACAGGGGTGAGGTGAGCACAGGTGTGACTGGTGAAAAACGACACAGAGCCGTGTATTAGACGGCTGGGTAATGGGTATTCACACCGTCCAATGATCGGCATAAATATCGGAAAGCTTTGGAGATTCCAGTTTGGTGCCAGCCAGTGGTAGCAGTGGTTAGGTTAGCCAGTGGTAGCCAGTGGTAGTACAGCTGCCGACATGAAGATCGCTGTCCCCTGCCTGGCGATACCTGGCTTCAACACTGTGAGTGATCCAGTTGCGCTGGACTGCTAGACTGTGCCGCTCGAAGCCTTCTGTACTGATAGTCTAACAGTCCACCGTCCAGTGTAACTGGATCACTCATAAGCCAGGTATCGCCATCCAGGGGACAGTGATCTTCCTGTCGGCAGCTGTACCTACCTACGATGATTCGAAGGAAGCAGTGATGATGAAAGAACTCCTTCCTGTGACCTGTCTCAAAGTGTCAAATGACCACGCTTCTCGTGAGGAATCCTAAATATGATGTATATCGCGTTTGTTCTGTTAATTTCCCCTGCGCGCTGTCATTGCTTCATTCCAGTCACGTTCCACGTGCTCTCCACTTCCTTTACCCACCGTTCGCAGCGGCCGCAACCTGGGTAGCCGCGACCAGCGACCTTGGCATTTCATAAATGTTCCGGCAGTAATAAATCATTCCGGGGCATATTTGTCCGACTACTTTCTAATTCAATCGCCGGACGGACGGAGGCCCGCCGGCGGTGCCGCGGCCGGGCACTAATTGTAGCGTGCGGGATCTGTGAGACTGCATTGTGTTCTCAGTGTTCTCGGACCGACACGCGATGATGCTGTGAATTCCTCCGTAATTGTGGCAGGTATAAATGGTCAACAACGGCGGAATTTTGTCCCGATAGGAGCCTGTGTAGTACGGGAGATAAAGGGCACGATGTCAGTTTATAGAAGGAGGGAACACAATGTCAGTAAAATGACCGCTCAACACGGACTGAGATGCGTCCATCCGCTGGCGTATTTATTGGACCCCAGGGAGTTTTGCAGCACACGAGCGTTTAATGCGCGTAAGTGGTAGGATAATGCAGGCAGATAGGAGTCAAAACAGCGCCCGTTTAGTAAGATGACGGTCCCCGGTGGACAAGGCCCGTGGTCGACGGGTCGTGTCAACAACAAACGGAAAAGCCTTAGTGACGGATGTCCGTCGCCGTGGAGCTCGCACGTGTCCCTTAGGTTCAGCAGGTGGGAAAGTTTGATAACCACACAGGAGGTGGAGTGATCTCACACAATAGAGGGGCCTGTGGACCCTTTGCTTATAGTTATTTAGGTGCCACTGAAACCGTGCTAGTATGATTTCAGTCTGTATGACAGTCATACTGGTAATAATGTCGGTATTGCTAACTGTGTTATCAATTCAGACTAACTCCACAAGAGTAAGTTGGCTCGTGGAACAAACCAAACATACCTCTACAATACATTACGTCTTTCCGCGAGCCGATATTGCTGTTGTCTGCACCCGTTATAGACAAGCAGTATCGGTTAGGCGGGGGGCGGCCCAACTGAGGACCGCTTCCTCCCTCGGGTCCCTCAACATCATTGGCCTCTCCTCCGCCGGGCCCTCAGAGTCACCGGCTTCTCCTTCGCCGGGTTCTCAACATCACCGGCCTCTCCACCAGTCCCAGGTGGTGCGCCGCGCCGGTTACTGATCGGAGCCATGTTATGAAGGACATCGATTGTGGCATAGGACCGGACTGGGACCGGGAGCGAAGGACCGGGGCAGGTTCGCCTGGCATGTGACGGACGCGCCTGCAATCAATCGCCGTAACTGTGGCCAGGCACGAATGCCGGCCGAAATGAGTTTCGCGGCTTAATCACGAGTGACGCGAGTAATTACCGTCTGATGAGGAATGTCAGCGATCAGCACAATGCTTTGTGACGGAGGCCGATCCAGCAGTCAGGCCTTATATAGCGGCCTTAGGCCTTATATAGCGGCCACCTGTATCCGACGGCGGTCCACGGTGTTCAACGATAACCCACAACAGCCCATAGCAACCTAACGCAGGATACCCCACGGCAGCCCACGGCAGCCCACGACACCCCACGACGGCCCACAACTGCCCGCAGCCGGCGTGGTCCTGCCCCTCCCCCCGCGTCAGTCACTGTCCGCCTATCACTCAGCCCAATCGGCGAGTCAGACTCGGTCGAGCTGGCATAACACCTGATTCAGCGAGTCAGACACGGTCCGAGGCCCGAGCTCGCATAACACCTGATTCGGACAACCGAGCTTCTCACTGCTCATTGCCATTCAGTGGCGCGTGTTTCGTTAAAAGCGTCTCCGTGCCGGGGCAGGGGGGGGTGGAACACGTGCCGATCCAGCATCGTCACAGGTCAGACATCACACAGACGTCACTGCAGGGTGATTTCGTCACAGGTCGTACATCACAGACTGCAGACGTCACTGTAGGGTAGGTGGGGTGATATCGTCAGAAATCGGGCATCACGGACGTCATCGCACGTCATTGCCGGACTGGGTGGAGAGAAATATTACGATCGAATCATTTCGAGGGTGCGGCCATCGCAGTGTGTGAGGACTCGTGGCTGTGCTCCAGATCCCCTGTCCAGACTCGTGGCTGGGCTCCAGATCCCCTGGGGGCTCATCGCGATGCGGAGAAGGATCTTAACTTTTTTTTCTCGGCATATGAAAAACTAAATATTTCCGGATTATTACTAAATATTTCCGGCCTTCTGCATCTAGTAAAGAAACGAAGAGAATAACGAAATTATTTTGCATATATTTGTGTTAACTAAGACCATTGGGACGCATTTCGAGTAATTATAGAGTAACACCATAGCACTGGAATGGTTTACAATATGCCACGCGAACTTGCTATCTTCCACAGATAATTATATTTCATGCGCTACACAAATATCCCTACCTTGACACGAAGCAGTGCAGAAAACACCCAAGCAGCCCACTATACGAGGGGGATGAAACCCTCCCGAGATCGTCTCGCACTGACAATCAGCATTACCAAACGGCTGCTCCCTAAGCGGACGTGACCCTGTGCTGAGGGCGCCGTCGACAGACCGGCACCACCTCCTAACTCCGCTCCCCACACCGGCGACACGCCGCCCCATTAAAATGCATTAGCCACACCAGCGCGCGTCTCCTCCGGAGGGGCTCCTACGGAGGGGAGACGGCCGACCAGACAATGACGGGGGCTGCCGGCTCCGCGGCGGCCCGTGTCACGCCGCCAACACGCGACCGATGCTGGGCTATCTGCCGCACACGACTCCCGCCGGACCTCTGACGTCACCGGTCTCCAGTGACGTCACCAGCCGATAACGGCCGCGCGGCCAGACGGTGACCGAACGGGGAGGGAGGGAGCGGCCGCGGCTATCTCGTGTTACTGCACAGTCCACACTGGGTATCGGCCGAACCATTAACGCTCATCGATAGGATTGTCCCACGCTGAGCTGAGCAGCGGCAGCGGCGGTTTGCCGCCCGACCTTCCTTCTGCCCGCCGTTCCTGCGCCTGCGCGCCTCGGCTGCGACGTGGACGACGCGACGCGTTGATCGCGGTCGGCTGTTCCACGCCCGGCCGGTCAGCTGGGCCTTCCCAGAGCGGCTGGCGTGTTGTTACCACGCGCAGCACACCTGTCGCGCCACCCAGCATCCATTCCGCCGTCCGGCCCGGCAGCAGCGCGGTGGATTATATGGGTCATTCTTATGCAGGTTCGTGCTGGCCACGACACGGGCGGCGCAGCGCCGATGTCGGCTGTATGGTGCCGATGTCGGCCGATGTCAGCCGATGTCGGCTGTATGGTGTCATTACGGGACGCCGGCTGACGCACCGAGCGGTCCGATGGTCCGTTAGTCCGCTGGTCCGCTGGTCCGCTGGTCCGATGGTCCGCTGGTCCGCTGGTCCGCTGGTCCGCTGGTCCGCTGGTCCGCTGGTCCGCTAGTCCGCTGGTTTCCCGCTGGTCCCGCTGGTCCGTGGTCCGCTGGTCCCGCTTGGTCCGCTTGGTCCGCCTGGTTTCCAACGCTAGTCCGCTGGTCCGGCCTGGTTCCGCTGTCCCCGCTGGTCCCGGCTAGTCCGCTGTCCGCTGGTCCCCGCTGGTCCGCTGGGTCCGCTGGTCCCCGCTGTCCCCCGCTGGTCCGCTGGTCCGCTAGTCCGCCTTGGTCCCGCTGGTCCCGCTGGTCCCTGGTCCGCTGGTCCGCTTGGGTCGCTGGTCCCCGCTGGTTCCGCTGGTCCGCTGGCCGTCTGGTCCGCTGGTCCGCTGGTCCCCGCCGGTCCGATTGGTCCCCTGGTCCCGAATGGTTTCCCGCTGGCCCGCTGGTCCGCTGGTCCGCTGGTCCGCTGGTCCCGCTGGTCCCGCTGGTCCCCGCTTGGTCCGCTGGTCGCTGGTCCGCTGTCCCGCTTGGTCCGCAGTCCCGCTGGTCCCGCTTGGTCCGCTTTAGTCCCGCTGGTTCCGCTGGTCCGAATGGTCCGCTAGTCCGCTGGTTTCCCCGCCATTAGTCCGCTGGTTCTGCCAAGTCGCTGGTCCCCGCTGGTCCGCTGGTCCGCTGGTCCGCTGGTCCGCTGGTCCGCTGGTCCGCTGGTCCGCTGGTCCGCTGGTCCGCTGGTTCGCTGGTCCGCTAGTATGATGGTCCGCTGGTCCGCTGGTCCGTTGGTCCGATGATTCGCTGGTCCGCCTTGCTCGCCTGTCATGGTTCGCCGGACAGACCGCTTCAAAAGTCGGACACCGCGCGGCGGGGTGGCGGGGACGGGGATATAGCGGTAGCGAGGGCGGTAGCGGGAAGGGGCGGGGCAGGGTCAGGCGGTAACGGAGGGAGGTAATGGGGCGGAGGCGGTAGCAGAGCGGAATGGTTGTATGGTCCTAGTGAGCATTATTGGAAGAAAGACAAATGTGCTGGTATGCCCGCACATTGAAATATGACAAAAACGCGCAGAGGAATCTGCCCAGGACGGAACATAAGGACCAGTTTTAATATTGTTACAGTATTTTGATCAGTAAAAATAATACAGCGATGGGAACAAGAAATGAAGCCGCATGTCAACTTCAAAGAAACCCTAGAATATTATGATAAAATATAGGCACCTATATAACATTTTGGTAGCTCTACCATTCCATTGCCTGGTTGCATTTTTTACGAAGTTTGTCATTTAGGTATTACTAAGTAGTAAGTATGCCATTTAAGTGTGCTATTTGTTACTAGGTGTGCCATTTGTTACTAAGTGTACCATTTGTAACTAAAAGACCAACTTGTAGGTACTACAATTACAAGTTGGTCAATAGTCACACGTCTTGACGTCTGGATTTCATGGTAAATTCTAACGGACTACATCCAGCAGGTGTTCCCCTTGTGTGAAGCTCACGGATCTATCAATACATTGCTTATATTTACCGTCGCGAAAGAAACAGTCATGCCAGCGTCGTTAGATTTTATCTAGGTACGTCTGCTGACGTGAGGCCGCATACAATGAATAGCGGCCTGCAACTATTATATCTTTAGATATTTATATATAATATATTTCAATAACTGATTAATTTCGGTTGGTGGCAGCTCAGCGATGTACTGCACTTGATCGGCACTGCCGACATTGCGATTTCCAGCCAGACACTTATCAGGGAGCAAATGGCCCTGCAGAGGGGCACGGCGCTGCCAATAGCCGAAAACACCCAATCTCATCTCGTGAAATCCGTCGTGATTCATCATATGCACAGCACATCCTGCGCAAAGGCTTAAGGGTGCGGCGGTGGTCTACCATGTGGCAGAGTGACATCACGACGGTGTGCCTTGCTCTGCCATCTGCCAGCCGCTCTTGGCTGAAGCCAGAAACACGGCGGCGCTCTGCCCAGCGGGCCGCCTGCTGGGCTGCTTGTTTATTTGTGTTCAGTGGGACTAACAGCGAGGCCGATCTGGCCAGCGCTGCCATATCCAGAGCCACCAGCACTCAGGGTTGGTAGGTCAGTCAGGTACACGTGCCGCCTGTATTCCTCCTGCAGCCGATCCAATGCATGCCGAACTTCTGTCTGCCGAACCGCTGACAGAATGTATGGGTACGATTTTCTTCTGCCGTATTTCCATTTTCCATCGATTTTCTCGGCAAACGAACGATTAGCTTCGAGCATGTCAAAATGTCGTTACAAATCCATGGGAGTCCACGGACTCGCATCGGGATTTGCGACCACAACACAAAACAAGAAAAGATTTAAGCCGGCAGGCACGTTGTACAGACGATGTTTTCGTGTGTATTCAATATTGAGTGCTCTTCTGGCATCCACTATTGCTCCTCTAAGCAGGTACTTTGACGAAATTTCCATGTCATGAGGTTCGTGGTAACGCCTTCGCTCGCGAGGTATTTCACTTGTCCCAGAATTCGTTATTGCGGCCGCAGTTGTCCGACAAAATCGCAATCTGCCTTCTTAGCGACCACAGCGATGTAGTGCAGGAACCGAATGGTTTAGCCTTGCATGTTCTTGCAGGGTATTTTCGATCCTATCATGACACGAAAACAAGGTTATATGGGATTGTCGCCGAACGTAGATCTCCTCTAACTCGGCCAGCCAATTGTCTGAGAAGCTTACCGCGCGATTTTTACGGCACGCCTTGTTTAGGCAGCCTAGAATGCGGCCGGCGGCTGTGTTTTGTGCCAAGGCTGCGGGGCGGCCGTGCTGCGCGAGGGGCGGCGGACTGCCGGGCAGGGAGGGCGGTGTGTGGTGCGGCGAGAGGGCGGTGTGAGGTGCGGCGGAGGGCGGTGTTTGGTGCGGCGGGCGGTGGATAGTGCCGTGCTGAGCCGGTGATCGGCGGCATGTGAGACGGCGGCCTGTGACGGCGGCGGCGATGGCGGTGTCAGATACAGCACTGCTGATAGATGGACGGCGCCCGGCCGGCCGACACAACCGCCGGTCCGCCGCCGCCGCCGCCGCCACCGCCACCGCCACCGCCACCGCCACCGCCGCCACAGCGGAGGAGCGGGGAGCGGCCGTGGGGGAGGGGGGGCAGGTCCGTCTACGCGGCCTGGGAGCACAACACCTGCGGAGCTGCACCCTGACGTAGTGCCGATTCCAGCCAGTGTGACATGGATGTCCAACGTGCACGTGCGGACCGCCCTTCTGGGGTATGGCGACACTCGCACGATCAGCCGGCGATGCTACACCATCGAGGTGTTACCAAACAGCGCCAGACATGGGCTGGGGCCCGGGGACACACCTCTCAGGTGTGTGGTGGGACTGCAAACGACTTAGGAGTGGCCACATCGTCTGAACCAAGCCCAGTGGACAGCTGCGTCAGCAATGGCCACAGCGTTTGAGACCTGTCGGCCGGTCAGAGTGCCCCCTGAGTGAGTGTCTGTGCGTCAACAGCGGGAGGCCGCCGTGCCATCAGCTGGCCTGGGTACTGAGCTTCGTCAGTGGACCGCCGCCGTGCCGTCACCCCTCCCCTCCCCGTCCTCTGAGTGGTCGCCCTGGGAACTGTGTCTGCCGGCTTTTTGTCTCCGTCTGCGGTGCAGCGCGCCGTCGCTGCCGGTGACGGCGGGCTGTGGCGACTCACGGAGCTGTTTTTCCGCTGACTGGCTCTGATTAATGGAGAGCAGCGGCACGGGAGCCACATCGGCAGGCCTGCGGAACAAGCCTCGGGTGTGCTAACTAAAACTCGTCTGAGATGGGTTTGTGGTGTTATGACCGCTCAGCTGCTCAGTCCTCAATGAGTCTCAACGTAGCATTTTTGATGTAACGAAGAAATAACTTGATTATCTTCTTACTATGCGTTGCACTTCAGACATCATTTAGTTCACTCGTACACATAGCCTAGACAATGACTTTGCCTCTTTACTTTAACTGGTGAGATGACTGACCTTTGACCATCACATCAGGGCGCGGACCCTACAGGACGCGCACCATTGCCAGAAAGGCACACCTCAGCACCGGCCGTGATGTTTCACCACTGTATGCAGGGCCTGCCGGGTGGCAGGTCAGGCACTGCACGTGCACCTCCACTGCTGATGTGCCC
>VOPJ01008696.1:0-72369 GCA_014673585.1 Semibalanus balanoides | reverse complement strand
TTGCACTGGGGTCTTTTCTAAGTATCTTTTAGTATTTTTTTTCATAGGAAATCAACTAACAATTAACAATGATAGTTACCTATAATAAATACCACACGGGGCCGATAAAAAATAATTTATTTACGACCAAGGTCCTAAAGAAATTATATCGGCCTAAGTGTGGTATTCATTTTATCATATGTCTACCTCTGCTTTGAAAACTGTGTAGAAATAGTTTGGTAAAATGTAAATGCCCGGCGGGCCGAAAGCTTTGACCAATTGACTTAACATTGATTTTTCTGAGAGCTGAAAACCTTTTACCACATGCTCGCGCAGTGGCGGCGCGTCCATTAAGGCACTTTAGGCAGTGCCTAACCAAAGTTCAGACCCAATTCTTGCGTGTTGTAAGGTTTCGTTGTTCAAAATCAGGTTAGGAAAACCACGATAACTTTTTCTATGGACACATTATTTTGCAATTAAAATGACAAAAAAATGATCATGCTAGCCTATGCGAGAAAAACTGCGTATCAAATTTGCATATTACATGGCTTATGATACAGTTTTAATTTAGCTTGCATTCAACGCCTGTTTTTCCGCATACTAAGCAAAGGACTACCAATATGGGCGACAATTGGCAAATTAGGCACGCCTAAATAGCAAAGTATATTGGCCGGAAAAGTCTTGGCTTAGACCAGTATATCGCAATACTTTTGCAGATAGGTAATGTATGCCAAATGACTATGGCCTCACGATTTCGACTCCGCAGAAGCTCGTGTCTTCTGCGTGCGAGGGAATGCGAGGTAGCGTTGCCTGAATATGGCTTGTTTCGTGTTTTTAGTCATGAATCAGTGCCAGTGATATGCATAACAATGGAGAATAGTGATCTTGCTCGTTTTGTGTTTGTTTTGCCGTTTTAACACCATAAACAACTGAATCAGGGATCTGTCAAACAATGGATAACTAGTGTGACTTTGTGGAAGATTGAAGAAACTGCTATGCTCCGTAATCCTTCGGGTCTCTCATACTCAGAAAAAACTATGGCTACAGGTGGTAAATTGAGTCGTCTTAAGCTGGAACTGAAATAGAGTCCGCTGTCCAGGTAAGCTGGGCACAATATGTCCTAATCTCTATCAATGATCAAGATGATTTGGTCCATTGAAAGCCTTTGTTTGGCCATAGACCACACCTAGTTTATCTTTTACTGGAATAAGAATGCATCTTAACAATACAAGAAAAACTTTCACATTGGTTGCATGACATAGAGTGTTATTTTTAGTCCAGGTTTATGATAGTAGCCAGTAGGCATCACAATACCTAATGGCCAATCCGCAGAGAGAAGTTTCCGTGGCACAGCTGTCCTTGCCTTATGGTGCCACCTATAGCAATTAGCGTGTGTACCTAAGTTAACGAAATATTAAATAGATGACGTTGATTCCCTATTGGCATATAGCGTTGATTCCCTATTTCTATATTTCCCGGGACCAGGCAGGGACGTAGCTAAGGGGGGTGGGCACGGGGGCCATGCCCCCTCCCCCCGAGCGAAATAAATTCACACTAGATAGAATGAGATTCTCTGAAAACCCGACCCCCCCCCCCGGTCAGCAGCATATGGCTGATGAGCAAAATGTGATTTTTTTATACGTGCCCCCCCCCCTGAGCAAAATCCTGGCTACGTGCCTGGGACCAGGAGCGTTGCCTAACCCAGGGCAATAGAACACTGCCTAACCAGTCACGGAAGGCTGGCGCCGCCACTGTGCTCGCGCTAATGCTAAAAACATACTGAGACATACAGGGGCGGATCCAGCCGCTCGGTTTGGGGGGGGGCAATTTTTTTGGCAAAAAGGTACCCCCATTTTTTTTCTCCGCGGATTTGGGCTTCTCACCTTATTTGGCATTCGAGATAATCAAAAGGTGGGGAATCACACTTTTTTGGGGAAAAACACTTTTTCGAAGAAAAAAACACTTTTTTTGGTAAAAAATACATTTTTTTCGGGAAAACACTTTTTTTTAACAAAAACTTTTTTAAATAAAAAGGTAAAAAATCGGAAAAAAATACATTAAACAGACACGCAAAAATCACATTAAATCACATTAAAAACACACAGAACACCAGCTTTCCGTACGCATATACACACCTAGTTAATAATCACGTTTATTTCATACCCAACTCGCAGGGGCGTCACCGATAAGTATTGAGGGGTCGGCTGAAATGACGAAAAAATTATATCATTCTCCAGCCCGCGACAAAGACTGTTCCTGCGCCATAATATCGTTGCTTTTTGGACACTGCGCTAACTATATCATACAGGACTGAGTGCACTAGCAACGGTCTACAAAATGGTCGGTGTTTGTAGGCACCCTTCATCTCCATTTGGGCCCCTCTGAGCGCCAAGGGCCCCTGGAATCAGGTTCGGACCCCATTGGCAATACTGGCTTACCCCCTGGAAGACATACTTCCCGCCCTCGGAAAACATTAGCCGCCCAAAAAGCATTATTGCCGCCCTTGGTAGGCATCATGCCGCCCTCAAAAAGTATTTTTGCCGTCATCAGAAGACGTCTTGCCGCATCATAAGACACCGCCGCCTAGGTGGCCACACCTCGGAGGTATTATTACGCCCTTAGAGCGTATTTATGCAAACCCTTACGTAAGGCACCATGTTGCACCTTGGAAGACCATTTGCCGCCTTCAGAAGGCATCTTGCCACCCATTGCAACTTTATTCAAAGGGGCGCCCACATTTTTGAAAGGAGGGGCTCCAGCAGCTTGGACAGTGGCGGTTGCCAGAAATTAACAAGAGGACCAAGTAATGTGGCTTGAGAGGTGCCATACCCCGATCGACTGGACCGCCACCAATATTGGCGAAAATTTGGGCGGGCGCTCTCTTCCGCAGCGTGCTCTGTCGTGGCCTTCAACTTTTGTGGGGCGCTCATCACTAGCCGGGAGGGGACGTCCATCATGTCCGGAGAAGAGCAGTCTACGGTAGGCGCCGGCGTGGATCAGTGCTCAGTAATCTGTGGCGGGTATCTGTCTAATCAGGTAAGCGTAGTATCATTGGTGGTCAGTAATTACCGCCATGGAGAGCTCTGCGCCAGACACTAAATTTACCTAATTCGCTTTCCTATTGGGGTTCAAATATATGTATAGGCAATTGCCGTCAAGACATTTGCGTCATGCTGCGAAGGCGGCTGCGAATTTTTTTCAGGTTTATTGATCTGACAAGAAGCTGCGGGTATTTTTACTGCTGCAAAGCAATTTTACGTACAAATTTTCAATTTGTCCGACACTTTTTTTTTGGGGGTGTGCAATCATAGTCTCAGGTCCTTTGGGGGGGGGCGCATGCCCCGTTCCCCCCTGAGATCGCCCCCTGAACGTCAGTGATTGCGTAGTTAGAAAACATTAGCGCTGGAAACCACGTACTCAGGATTGAGAGCAAATACATTTGCTCGCCTATGGTACCGAAATGTAATAGTTGCTCAAGCGTGCGGAATATTTGGCGTTTGTTTAGCAAGATCAAATCCATTCATCTTGCATGAGGTTGATGATAAACACTCCTGCTAATGCTAAAAGGAGTGTGGCAAAGTTACTAAAAACTCCGATAATCAGCTAAATTTCGTATTAATCGTTTCAAGTAAAATCCCACCACAATTAAACATAACATTTTCTTGTTATATTGAAACAATTATATCTTACTTTCCATCAGCTGCTCTTTCGTGTCACCTCTGACCTCATGGGACGACAATCAAATACTGCTGTCCGGCAGACGGCAAACATATTATTTTATACCCTTGTTCCTCGCCATCTGACTACAGCTCGGCCTCATATAACAAACGCCAAATATTCCGCTCGCTGCATGCTTATGTTTCGGTATCATGCGGCAAAATGTATTTGTTTTGAAGCTGAGTAGTGGTTACATTACCGAGGGTAAATGCTTTCCACGAATCACTGACATTAACATTATGCCGAATGTCAGTCAAATAAACTGGGTCAATTAATACCAGATAAACATGTCGTGGAATGGATTAGGAACGACGCCATTTTTGTGCTGTTCTGAAGCATTCCTGATAAAAATGAACAGTATTAGAAACAGAAGATTAATTTGTTGAAGCACGAGTGTGGTATGCTAACAAACAATGGAAGAGCAACAAGATTATCACGCGCACTGGAGGGGGGCACTTTTGTGCCCCCCACATGTTTTTCGTGAATATCTCAAAAACGAAGCAGCGCAGGGCGGTACAGTTTGAGCGAAATTTACGGCAACACAATAGCGGATCGTTTGACGTAACAAAAATCGAAATCGGTCGCCAAATTTTTGAGTTATATGGATTTGAATTACAAAATGGCGGCCAGAATCGAGGTCGGCGAAGCTGTATCTTTCGTGACACAAACAGTCAGATTCGGGACTGATATCAAACGCCATTTGTAGCCAGTGTCCTGATTTCATGCCCCAAAACGGCAACTATAAAACACATTGCAGTTACCTGTGACGTCGACAGAGGTCAAATCCGTCCCAAAAAGGCTGACATTTGGCCACGATTTGACCTCATGACCTACGTTTGACCTTTAGATATTGACCTAAGAGTCACCAAAATTTTCAGAGAATGTAGATCATCACAGACCGTTACCTACCTGCTAAGTTTGACATTCTAGGCATATCATACTTTCGGACTATCTCACGGGGGGCACTAAAGTGCCCCCCCCCCTCCAGTGCGTGTTAGTAACATACCCCTCTCCAGTGCGCGTGTTATGTTTGAAAATCGCTGTCTTGCTCGTCTTGCCCTGGTGACTGGTAGCTCTTATGAGAAACTCAATGATAGCGCCATTGACCGAGTGTTGTGACTGATTTATAAGATACCGTTATCAGCTGTGCTGTGCCGATCTGGGACCATTTAATGTTATAACTCCGCTCGACGAGTCCCCTCCTGAATTAAAAAATATTAAAAAGTACTAATTCCAATGTAGACATTTGTGACGCAACTGTTCTTTATTTGGCGCGGTTCATGCTAACTGCAAACATCGTGCCGGGACCTTGCGTTTTTTAAACGATACACTGGTTTCTCGGCATGCACGAAGGCATTTAAAGGCTCGTGCTATTGGCATTGATAGTATCAAGACTTGTCCAATTGAGGTTGCACCTCTGATGCATGCTGTTGGCAAGGGCCAAATAACACTTTGGTTATGTAAAATACGTCTTAACAAGTGCCAGCGCCTCTAAAGTTTACACGAATTCCTGTTTATTATTAATGTCGTGACGCAGGCAGTTCTAAGAAGTTTGTGGACTAATCTTTCAGGAGAACCGTCTATTCCAATGTGACGAGCTGTCTTGAAGTGAGCGGGTTCCGCCTTTGTCAAGATTCCGCGCCGAAATACCAAACACAGCCGATACAGTCATCTAGTGTATTTCCTCAATAATGTCCATAAATTACAATTCATCTGAAAACAGCTGGCTGAAAAATCTCACAACATGAATCGTATCAAGGTATGTAACTGCCGCTGCCATCTCACTGACGCGCAACAGCCGAGTTTGTCACGAGCCGAGCTGGCCTCCTGCACCTGGCGGAGCGTCAGCCGCCCCCGCCCCCGCCTCGGACTGGGGCAGAGGCGTCACGAAACACCAGACGGCAGCTCACACCCGCCGCCGTACCCGAAACAACCGACCCGCGCCGCCGTCAGCCAGCCTCCTGCCATACCTGCGCTCCTGGCCCACGGACCGTGACCGGGCGCACAAGTCGCGGCCTCGCGGCTACCACGACCAACACCAAAATGCACGACCAACATCGACTGATCCATCAAAACGAAGATGCTTATCTATAAAAATACAATCCATCCAGTAAACAATAAGCTCACAACGTCGATTGATGCACGACAAATTTACAAAAATATATCACAGACGGGGAGCGGACCCGTCGCCCGGCGCGCCCGGGCCCGCTCAGAGATCAGACAACCGGGAGCTAAAGCTGCTGCCTGGGCTGGGCCAGCCACGCCCGGCAGCGCACCTGCAGAGCTTCGGGCGGCGACCAGCGCTCAACCCTCGGAAGCTCGTCCTTAAAAACACGCGCAAAACGACGCGCCTGGGCACAACCTCCGGAGCCAGGCGGAGAGGGCAGGTTCGCCTGGTGGCGACCATCTTTGGTGCAACGGCGCGGGGCCACGGTATGGAGAGAGAGCACGAGGAGGGACAGAGCACAGGTGGCACGAGCAGAAAGCGGGTCAGAAGAAGTTGGCAGCACATGACCGGGTACGGAGAGGGGAGGTGAGAGACGGCCCACGGCCTTCCAACGAAGCAGCCTTACTAGTTGGCTGGACCCGCACACACGGCTCGCATGAGGCCGCGCTCACGAGGGTCCAATATGAGCCAGCATGCGAGCTCTAAAACTCCAGAGTACAGGTACTCATCCAAGGATTGTCCAGAGCGCAAAAAGTCACACGCAGTAAATCAGAGCATCGCACAGAGATTCGTCGACGGAGCAAGACTTGGCTGGCGACGCCCCTCGTCATGGGCAGCACAAAACATCCACGTACAACTAACGACCACATCGATGGATCCACTCAGAAACGGCTGAGTACGATGAAAATGACTGTGTGTGTGTGTGTGTGTGAAATAAATAGCCAAGGTCCCCGTATGAGCGGTCGACTAGGAGGCCCAGGTCGGCGGTTCGGTGTGCGTCATTGGCGCCGATGCGGCGAGTGCAGCGCGCGCGCGGCGTCTACGAGCACTTGCACTCGAGCGCCACCACATCATCCCAGTACCGGAAGTGCGGCTTGCCGTCCTCGCCCGTGTAGGCGATCGGCAGCGCCTCCAGCTTGCTGGGCACGCAGCAGGTGCGACTCACCGGCGGCGTCTTACGGCCTCCGGTCTCCCGCTGCTCCCGCTTCCACTTCTGGTAGATCCAGCCCTGCAGCAGTGCGTGGTCGGTCGCCGGGTTGTAGGAGGGCGGACAGCGCCCGCGGCAATAGTATGCCGAAAAGTTGCGCGGGTTGATGATGAAGTCGAAGTCGCCCAGCTCGTCGAAGTCAACGAACATCTCCTGGCGGCAGCACTTGGAGCGCGCGCCGCCCTTGCAGCCGTGCGGCTTGCCGCGCGAGCTGCGCAGCAGGAAGCCGCTGTCGCGCTTGCTACGGCCGACGGTGCGCGTACGCAGCGCGAGCCGCGGCGCCAGCTTGTGCGGCCCGTCGCCGCTGACGATGCGCACGGCCGTGCCGCACTCGCGGCACTCGACCTGAAGGCCGTGGTTGCGCTCTGGCCGCGCCTGCCACTGCTGCGCCGTGCTGGTCACGTTCAGCTCGTGCCAGCCGCTGGCGGCGACGCGCAGCCGCTGGCCGAGCAGGCGGACCCGGCGTGGCCGGCGGCCGGCCCTGCCGCCGCCCGTCAGCCGGTACACGGAGAGCTGCACGTCGGCGGGCAGCGCGCCCGGCAGCAGCTGCACGTAGAGTCGCAGCGTGCCGTCCTGCACGAACTCGTGCGCGCCCAGGCCGGCATCGGTCAGCGGGAAGAAGCTGGTGAGGCCGGACGGCGTGCGGGTCCTGACGTCGACGCTGCGCCGTGAGCGCGTCCGTAGCCAGCCTGCGGAGAGGAGAAGAGGCGGTGTCAGACAGACCGGTCGAGTCGCGGACGACAAGGTTAGGCGACAAGGACGCGCGCGGCACGCTGTGGTCGGGGCGCAGACCCGGCACCGCCCGGTCTGAGTGTCACCCACGTCACAGGAGGCACGGCTTGATGGGCGAGGCCTGCACGTGCCACCCCCTTCTCAGCCCCCCTCCCTGTGACACGAATACGGCGAGGCCGCAGCTCTGACGTCCTGTGGTACGGCACCGCCATGTATGGCTGGTATGGCGTGTCGTCGGCTATCGGCACTAATCACAAAAATGTCCCCAATGCTGGAAGCTTATGTTTCAACTTGTGTCAGTATACATCTGTTTACCACAGTCAGGTTGTGTGAAACATGGGTTTGTGACAACGACATTATGTTTTTACAAACTTCCAGGAATTCCATTGGAATACCAACATGCTGAGTAAACTTCCTTTCTAGTGTTGCTATTGCCACAGGATCGCGACCTCATCGACTTCAATTATTCATACCTAATCCATTTACAACGTACGTTGGCAACTGGCGAATTTATGAATAGTATATCAAAGGCTGAACACCCAGCCGAACATTAAAAATGACCAACTTCCTTCCTGTGTGACAGACATCAGAGAGGAACTTCATCTTCAGGATCTCTTGCCTCATGAAACTGGGATGGGGCGAACACCATTAGGAAATCATCTCAGCCCGATGCTGATGACGTAACATGTCCCACCCTGGTCCAAGGAGCAGGCGAGCATCCCAGCGGAGAGATCCGGGAATCTGCCACCTCCAAAGACACAGAGGTGAGCAGAGAGCAAAGCTAACAAAACACAGCGTCACAGTGACTTGGCGAAAACACCCACTGTTGGCACCACACGTCGACAGACTGACTTGCCAACTGCCCTCGGCACAGGCACAGGCACGGCCACCACCAGCAAAAACGAATGGAGAAAGCAAACTAACCGCAGCATCGAGCCCTGAGGCGTTACGGAAATGCCGATTGATTCCATATGAGGGAGGGGCCGAGAAGTGAATCATCCCAGGTGTCAACTGACGCCGTTAACACCTCCGAATTGATTGAGGACATCAATTTTCGCTTCGGTCCGCGGACACGCTGACCTTTTAGCTTGCAGCAGCCACGAAAGCACTCAATTTGCGCTGCGTTCACAATGACCCACACACCTTCCAGCTATCGATGATGAAACGCTGGATGCTTATCCACCGGTGCGATGGTTTAATCTCTCTCCATCCAGCGTGAGCCGGCCTCGGTTCCCACCCAGTCCGCGCTCGTGGTGGCCCAGGCCCTAAAACCCGTCGCAGAAGTGTCTACATTTCCGGCGCGGCTGACATGCAGCGGTCGTTGGCAGCGAGTGCGTGGCGTGCACCGCCAACGCACAACATGGGCCGTTTCGCCGAACCGGGCCAAACAAAAAACAGGCGGTACGGCCACACTGTCCAATTCGTTCTCGGAAGACGCACGCCCGGCCGCCCTCGCTGGAAGTGTTTATCAGGTCAGGGCCCGATCAATGGTGTTCGCCGAACCGGCCGACGGCCTCACTACACTGATTCACGACTGACCCGCCGCGGGGGCGGTCCGCTGGCGTGGGAGCCGACGACTCCCGACAGGCCGCCCGCCCGCCCCCGTCGACGACGACAACAGCGACAGCGGTGGCCGTGGCTGGACCCGTCCACGTGGTGCAATCGAGGCCTCCCCTCCCCTCCCTGGCCGCAGACAGGTCCGTCGGGGGGATCAGACCGCGGTAGCCGTCGTCGCGACAGACGACTCGCCGGTGTGAGTCACCGTCGTGTCGACCCAGTCAGCTGACTGCCCCCTCCCTCTCCCCCACCCTGTCCCTCCCGTCACGTCGGCGTCGACTCGCCGCGTGGGTGGCACGCGCCTCGCCGTAGTCCACCCCCACCCCTGGGCACATTTCGTGGATGCCAGCGCGCCGGATTAGTCGTGAGTGAGGCTGCAGGAAGGTCATGTGACAGCAGGATGACTTCACGAGGGTGAGTCGCAGTCGCATCTGAGTCGCGTCAGCTCGCGGCGCCGGGCTGACGGCGGACGGAATTCCTCCCCTCCCCTCCCCTCCCCTCCCTCCACCTGCAGCCCATCAGCTGAGTGGTGAGGTCATCGATAGCCAGTGACGTCACGATCAGTAGCGGGGGCGGTGTCGGCAGCGGGCACAGGACGCAATGAGTGGGCACGGTTCGTGTTTGGACCCGCTGAGGGCCGCCAATGGTCCAGCCGGCAATAGATTGGACACGGTTATGCTAGTAAACTGCAGGCGTTTTCCCGGAGAAATATAGACTGTAGCTCAAGCCTCAAGTCAAAGTCATTTATACATCCACGTTGTGGGTTTCACGTATCCAGTCAGAGAAAATGAGTAGTGATATATGAACACAAAAGCACAGTGTAAACACGATAAAAGGCAACACGATTACGGTCAGTAGAAAAGAGCACATACCGTACATGACAGACCTGTCATCGCACGGTATGAGGCTTAACCACCAACCAAAGGAAAATCGAAGCGCTCAATGCAGGTCGCATGCCAGCCGCGCAAAGGAAACTGCGACCCCGACTGCCGGTGTTACCTTAGAGTTGCCAAAGGGCAGGTTTTCACCGCTCTAAATGGAAACGCACGCGCTGGCCGCTCGATAGTTTACACAAGTGGTACAGCGCTCGCTTAGCATAAGGTGTGAAACGCTGCCAGGAGAGATACCGGAACAATTTGCGTTCTGACGTCTGAGTCATACGGTGAAGTCCCTGCCATAATATCACCAGAGCGATAACAGAAGCGACAATACGGGTTCACATGGCCTGCAAAAGGCGCCGCAATGTCGGCTGGCGTCGTCGTTTAACACTCGGCCGCGAATAACTATTGTAGCAGCGGCCGTGCGCGATCGGGGATCCCCTGCTCAGTATGTGCTGTCTCCTCCAGACTGGTAATGACTAATGGGATAATAAGTTAAACAGCTTTGTTTAATTTCCGAAAGTGCTGAGTAATGTTCTACATGAGCTGCTGCGGTGCAGAGTAAACGTTGCAGGATAAACGTTGCAGAAATTCTCCCAGCATATCACCCCCCTCCCTCCCCTATCCATCTCTCTCCATCCCTGTGTCATCCTGTCCCCTCCCCTCTCTCCCCTCTCCTCTGCCTGCAGAGTGCCTGGCCCGGTCTCGGCTGCGTTCCGGCCGCCGCGGAATGCCTCGGGGCATCGCGGCTCGGCGCCGTCTGATCTGCATCGAGGTCTCTCGTCCCGGCGGCCAGGTGACCGCCGGGCACACAGCACCTGGCCAGGTGTGGCCGCCCGAAGACTTCATCTCACTGGCGAACTTAGCACTGGGCCGGAACGACGGAGGCTGCAGCGACCGCCACACGGCCCACGAACCTAACACCGTGTCGGGCCGCGCCGGGCAGGGCCGGGCCGGACCGGACCGAGCTGGGACGCTGCCAGACCGGTCACAGGCAACCCCGGCCACGGAGGAACCCCGGCCGGCCACGGAGCCACAGCCACTCAGCACAAGTCTGGAGGACGCTGCCGAGTGCTTCCGTCGAAACAGCTCACGATGTTCGAGTGTTACTTCCCGAGAAGGTCCGCTCGAGCCCGCCGCGTGAGACTCTTGAGCGATTGGAATCTCGTGTCAAAATATTTGTAACCGTTCGCGAGACGAACTCGAAGGCTGGGTGGCCGGCGACAGCGGCGTTGAATAAACCAGGAAGCCAATGAAGGATGGCATGTGTGTGTATGTGTGTGTGTGTGTTTCGCCCACTGGTGAAAGCTTCCTGGCTGGGGGCCTGCACTGGGTTAAGGTTGCAAGGTTGCAGATATACTGAGTCGTGTGCCCTCTGCGGTGGACCGTGTGCAGCTTTATATTCATTGACCGGCTGTGAAGCGGTACATGATGGGTCTGTTGTCTGCTGCAGTGTCTGGCTACTGATTAGCATAGGACGGCGACAGACAGCGTCAACTCACCTTCATCGATAACGTTGTGATATGACTCGAGCGACTGCTCGTCGTCCTTCTCCTCCTCCCACTCGTCCTCCTGCCGCTGGCGCTCCATCTCGGCCAGCGCGTTCCTGTACTGCTCCATCACCGTCTCCATCTCCTCCGCCGTGGAATTCTGAAACAACAGAGACACGGCCGATAAGCACACGCTATAACTGCCGGTGATTACAGCCCGGGGCGCTGAATTAGGGGCTGGTCTGACGCTACACGAGGCTGTGTTGACATTACCGGAGCGGAATTACCCGCAGTGTCGAGATATGGAGATGGAAGGAATGGTGATGAGTCATGATATATGGCCGACATTAGTCTGCCATAAATTTCGTATTCGCCGCGCACCACCTGTCGGGACGGGCTGTCTGGTCACGCCGGCCGCTTCCCGTACGACTGGGAAGCCCCACCTGCTCCTCACTGTTGAGGCAGCGGCCGACAGGAGAGAAGAACAATCCAGCTCAGCTATCACCACAGCGAGAGAGCCACCCGCACTTCACGAGACACAACCGTGACTGTTTGACGCAACAGCTCGTGACCCGGTATCCGCGTTATGACCCTAGACCCCGAGCAGACAGTCGGCGACCTCGACACCCGCCACCCCGCCACGCCCCCCATTCGCCACGCCCTCTGACCGGTCACGCGCGGCCAGCCGCCAGCTACGCCGACACGCAGTCGGCGCTGCGTACCAGCGACCCATAAAGCTGCGGCACGCCGGCTGCGCGCTGAGCCGTGGCACGCGACCGGCACGGGTCGGGTTTCCCAGCCGCACGCCCACGCGCCGGACCCCGCGCGCGCGACGGCGCCTAACCTGTTCCGACCGCTGATTAGAAGGCTTCGTGCCAAACATCCGCGTTGCGGTTACGATTGGCTTCAACCGGCTGGCTCTCTGGTGACGTCTCGGGCCGCGCCGGGCCGGCGGCGGCTGGCACTGCCGCCTCCACAGGCTCGGCGGGAACGGGGAGCGGTGCGGCGCCGCTCCTGTGAGATCCGCCGCGCCTGACACGGCTCCGGCGGAGACCAGATCCGGCCCCGGGTCACGGCAGTGCGGCGAGAGAGGCTGGTTTCGACTGGGTCACGGTGCTACCGTGATAACGTCATGGCGCACCAGCCCCAACTGCGATATTCCGTGGTCTGCCGAGAGCTGCTGTCAGCCTGTCACACTACTGACAGCCTGTCAGGCTGACAGCAGTGTGATACATGTCTGCACCGCTGCAGTGTCACCAGTCACCGCCTGCTCCTCGGCTGACCCGGCGCCGCTGAGACGTGCGTGCCGCGGCGACGGCTTCTGTACGATTACCAGTCGACTCTCTATCCGTGAGAATATCTCCCGCGCGGCTGGAGGGTGGAGCTGGCCGCTCTGGAAGCCGCTCTGGAGGCCTGCCGTGCGGCCGGTCGGAAGCGAGAGGAGCCACACGCGCTCCGAGTCGGCTGCCAGCGCCGCACCGGATCCGGCTGGCTGGCGCGCGCCTGGGTGGCACCCGCCGGCGGACCTAATAGGTGGGAAACCCAGCGCGCAGGCCGGCCATGCGGAGGCTGGCGGCGGCACCAAACGGCTCGCTCGTAAACCTCGCTTCTCCTGCGCTCCGCCGCCACCGCCGCCACTGGAGAGGGGTGATCAGCAGGCTCTCCAGCGGCGGTGGTGGCCATACGGTCACATGCCTGGCACTTGGCTGTCTGGGCCGGTCGCCTGAGGGCGACAGTTACCGGGGCGAGCTCGTCTCGGTCGGGACCGCAGTCACCGGCCACACCCAGACGCCGGGCCCTCCCGGATCGCCGCGTCGCCGCGCCGCTGTGACGTAAATAGGGAGGAGTTAATGCGCCGGCTCTGCACAGGTGCCCCCCTCTCTCGCCGATATTGCCTCTGATTGCCAGCACCAAGCGGGTTAGGCTTGAACTTGAATTTCGAGCCGGAGCTGGGTACGTGCCGCACGCTCACCAGATGGCGTCACGCTACACAGGCTAGTGAGCGATCGTGACGGATTACACGGGAGGCTCGCCACCACCACCGCCACCTCCACCACCGCCGCCACCGCCGCCACCGCCGCCAGCGACGCCGCCGCCTCCGCCGCCACCGCCCAGGGGCTCATTTCTGAGAATGGTTGGTAGGGCCCTAATACTAGCTTGATATATTTCAATGTCATTCTTTCCATGCAACGCCATAGGTAACGTTAAAATGTGTTAAAATTTTTAATGTGGAAAAAACGTTAACCTAACGTTAAAATGTGGAATTATTGGTAGGGCAAATTTGAATTTATTGAGTAAATTATTGGACAAATCTGGCGGCGGATTAGTAGCTACCAGGCCTAGCGCTACCAGACCTATAAAAACGACACCCATGCCACCGGCCCATCTCAGCCCCTGACATTAGTCCCTGTGGCACCTCCGGCCGGCATCAGACATCCGACTGCAGATAGTAGAGACCTCGACCTGCCCGCCGGCCACAGGCGCTGCCTGTGACCGGCGGCGGCACTTCAGACGGCACCCCCGGCGGCCGACACGCTGTGACCATGTCGCGGCGACGCTACACTGCCGATGACAAATCTGGCGGCGGATTAGTCTCGCGCTCTGACGGCTGGTCGCGTCCCGGCCATGTAATCCCGCGGCCGCCTCAGTGCGGCGACCACGCCGCGCCGCCGCCCTGCCCTGCCCTGCTGCGGCCGCATGAATGGGCCCGACGCGAGGCGATCATACCGCAGCGACGATTGCGGCGCGGTGTGCGGTGTCGGCTGTTTGTTTTCGCGACCTCGGCGGTCGTGGCTAACGAGGCATTTATGGCGTTCGGTGGCACGCCGACCGCGCGCGGGCCTCGCGCGCGGGGGTTTCCGCCCATTGCGACTGCACGGCTGGGCTCGCTCCGGGCCAGAGTCCGGGCCGCCACGCGCCGCCAAACGCCGCATCACGGTGACGGGGCAGCTCAGCGTGACGCGCCTGTTGTGACACGTCCGTGACCTGTCTCTTTCTCCCGAGGGCCGCGCGCTGGCCTCCAGAACAATCAAGGTGGTGAGTGCGTGGGTACAGTATCCTTCTGCGGGCCAGCTGCAGCACGCGTCCCGGCCGCGGCGCGTGGCGGCCTCGTCTCGTGTGCGGCTGTCGATCACGGCACACTAGGCAGATCCGGCTGGCGGTGATCGCAGCTGCCGGTCCGTTGATCGGTCCGCACGCCACGCGGACCCGAGGCCAGCTCGCCGGCCCGGTCCGAGGGCGAGGGGGGCACCCACTGAGCCGGCCTATGTCCGAGCGCGTTGCATGCGGCTGCGGCAGGAAAAAGTCACCGAGATTTCACACCCGCCGCGTGCTTAACGGTGCCCGGCTGCTGCGATCCGAGCTTAAGCCGGGCTTCCAGCCGTCTCTGGTGAATCACAGTGCCGTTCCGACAACGGCGCCGTTTTTGCTGTTGTTGTGGAAAACGGGTGGTTTCGCGAGCAAATGTCAGTGGCGTGCGGCCTGCGGTGGCCGGGGGCAACCCATCGGCTCTGCAGGTCGGACACATCCGCGCTGTCAGCAACACGGAGAAGGTTGAGCTGTATGATCCGGTGAGGATTTCAACATCCTGTTGTCAGAGAGTTTGAAGTTTGCCTATATTTATTGACAGCTCCCGGGAAACTGCGCGGAAATTCCGCGGCGAGCATAAGTACACAAGTGGGAGACAACGGTTCATTGGCAGCTTAGAAGTCATGAAGGTTCTTACAAGGACGGAACCAGTTTTCTCTCTAATTCATTTGTGCTTAAGGTCGCCTGGATCCGGTTTCTAATGGAGCGGTTTCTGGAAAACAGCTGATGATGCCGCCACAGATCTGTGCACTCGAGCAATCGCCCTCGATTGCTCGTGTGTAACTGGAAGCGCACAACGCAGAACAATTAAGTCGGAGAGGAAAAGCAAAAAAGCCCAGATGGAATGGAGGAAGGTTTAGTAATAACTTGGCTGTTTGTATTTGACATTTACAGCGATATGCGTCGTAAAAAACGACACACATGTATGACAAGTGATATATACATGAGATCACTACTGCATTGGTGAGTCGATGCAGCATTGGGCATATCCTGGATGAATCTGACATCCCGTAAGTTGAGTGCGATGTCTGAATTCCTGCATGTTTTTTGTTCCAGAAAAGGATGCCGGATGTCCAGCAAAACGATCGGAACTGAGCAGCACGTGCCTAATCTCAGTTCTTATCCGCCGTCAAACCTCGACCTCGACGATAATTTTCTCACTAACTGTGTTACTTTTTTCGGCACGTTCTGCGGAATACTGCGTGGCACCGAGTTATTCCATGCGAGTATATTACATCATGAGTTAATGGCACACACGTCCAAGAGAGCGGGGAAAGAAGCGGCAGCAATCCCGAAAGTAGCTTTAGTTGCGAGATCCATGATTTACATCACCACAATGTCGAGAAAATCTGGGTGAGCCGACAGTCGGCGCAGATTATAAAAATCCAAAGTCGTAAAGAATGTTGGATTGTTGTCAAAATTAAAAGCACGTAGAACACGGTTTCGAGCAAACTTAGAGCAGATGAATGTCTTTCGATTTAAAAAGCTATTGCATGAATGTGGTTAGTTCACTATGATGTAACTGACATTTGACTACCCGCAAAGCGAAATAGCCAAACGCTAACGATAAGATATTACTGCGTTTGACGCAGAGACTAATGGACATTACCTTAAAAGGCCAGCTGCCATACACGATACTGCGTCGCGTGGCACGACATTCTTGTTCCGTTATGGAATATCTGTCGAGACTCAGACGCACGATTGTCTGTCTGGCGGGGCCTACTGCGGGTCATCTCCACAGAGGGCGCCCGGGAGGGCTGGAGAGCCTGCGGGCCGAGCCGGGCCGAGCCGGGCCGAGCAGGGCCAGGACCGGGCCGGGATCGGGACGCCCCCGCGCCGGGGGCGGCCTGTTTAGAGCGGGCCGGCGGACGCTGGCTGGCTGGCCCGACGCCCAGGCATGCCAGGTATTTCCGCCGCGCCGACCGTGCTACTGGCCAGCCTTTCTAGATGACATTGTCGTGATCTGCCGAATCGACTGCTCTCAGTCGGATGACATGCCAGGCCTTCGAGAAGCGAGACTGCCGAATCAATCGAGCATGGCCAAACGGTGAACACCCGGTGTTATCATACCGAGAATCGCTTGGTCAATACTTGCTTTGTCAATAGCCCAGCCAGTGCAAAGAAAGTGGCCAAGGAGAATACACTGCGACAGCTGTGCGGTGAAATTGTTGCTGCAAACATGGGTATGTGTTTACCTTGGTACTTGTGTCGGGATACGATGTTTGTGGACATAATGATGCCTTGTCGGCAACCACGCCGGTGACACCCCGCGTTTTCACACCCGCAGAAGCGCCACTCGTCAGACATATCAGACGGAGGGCAATGTTTGTTCAGCTTATCTCATCGGCCGTCACGACTCGCCACTCGTCACGACAGTAAGTACACAAATCACACCGCACCTGAGTACTGATTGTCTCCTATCTCTGGCACGCAGCCGCTCGGGGCGCGGCCGCGAATTCCGCGCATATTTCTCTCCTGTCTAGCGAGGACACATATCTTCTCTCTCGTCTGGCGAGGGCACGTTGCACTGACTAGCACCGGTTCAGTGGCACAGCATATCGCACGGCGGCGCTAAATGAGGACGCTGGGCCGCCCCGGCCGAGGCAGCCTTGGGTGGCTCGCGCTCGGTGACACCGGTTCGACAGAGTGCTCCAGTTGCGTGCCGATCTCCATCAGCTGCCTTGGTCGGTCGCCGTGCTGTTCGAGCTACAAACCGGCTGCACGGTCTGTCACCTTTTTCACTAGGTCGGAGGCGCGCCAGGGTGGCCGGGGAGGCCGGTACTGCTCGGTTGTCTACCCCGTCCGTGCGAGGTCGTGTTCACAGTGAGATCGTCTAGCTCGATAACGCGACAATGTTGGCCGCATTTCTCCTTCCACTACCATCGCTAGTGGCGTGGGTGTAATTATTGAGAGCACTTCACAAGCGAGACTGCTTGTTCAAAGTCCATCTCTTGGAATTTTCCATAAAACGCTCGTCACGACCTACTTCTCCTTTCTATGACGGTCTGTCTCTCCTCTCTGCTTTATCGCTGCATTCCATGCTGATCTTAGATCTATCAGTATTTGCTTCGAATCGCTACTTCTCCCGCTCCGTGGTGGTCTAACTCAGCTCTCCGCGTCAGCCTGTCTCTCCCAAGCCAGAGCTAACCATGCCTCCACGACCTGCCTCTCAGCTGGAGCCGAGGAAGCCTCTCAGCTGGAGCCGAGGCAGCCTCCTCAGCTGGAGCCGAGGCAGCCTCTCAGCTGGAGCCGAGGCAGCCTCTCAGCTGGAGCCGAGGCAGCCTCGCAGCTGGAGCCGAGGCAGCCTCTCAGCTGGAGCCGAGGCAGCCTCGCAGCTGGAGCCGAGGCAGCCTAGCAGCTGGAGCCGAGGCAGCCTCGCAGCTGGAGCCGAGGCAGCCTAGCAGCTGGAGCCGAGGAAACCTGGCTGCACCTTGGCCCGGTGAAACGTTGTTTCTCGGCCGGGATTTCCATGTTACGCTCCATGTCTCCTTCTGATAGACAGACTCGACAGCGACGGCTGCTCGACGCCGGAACGCAGACCGTATGAGGTGCGAACGTGCTGCGCCAGGACGGGGCACGGGACACGGGACGGAACGGGACACGGGACGGTGCACGGGATGGGACACAGGACGGGACACGGGGCGAGAAACGGGACGATAAACGGGACGGGACGGATAGGATAGGATAAGACAGTCTGGGACAGAACAAGACACAGTCCGACGGAAGCTGAACACTCGTCCAGGTCAGCCCAATAGTCGGATGGAAGCTGAGCACTCGTCCAGGTCAGCCCGACAGGTCGCCTGAGGCAACACAGTGTCCGCAGTATCACCACCGCGGCGCGCGGCGCCTCGGGTGCCACTCATGTAAGGTTACCGAGCGGGATAACTTTGTAAGGTGACCGAGCGGGATAACTTTGTAAGGTACCTAACTGAGCGGGATAACTTTGTAAGGTAACCGAGCGGGATAACTTTGTAAGGTAACCGAGCGGGATAACTTTGTAAGGTAACCGAGCGGGCTAACCATGTAACAACCATGTAAGATAACCGAGCGGGATAACTTTGTAAGGTAACTGAGCGGGCTAACCATGTAAGGCAACCGAATGGGCTATTATGTAAGGTAATCGAGCGGGCTAACATGTAAGGTAAACGAGGAGGTCAACAAGTAAGATAACCGAGCGGGCTCAGCGAGCCAGGGTCGTAAACGAGCACGTCACGAGAACGTAACCAGGCCAACTTTCTCAAACTGGAAACGATGGGACAGCGTTGGAGAGCATATAGATAGATACAATTAAGCAGGGTGCGAATATACTAACGCATGTTTGATAATGCGAACACCGTTCTATCCGTACTCAGATCCGACAATGTGCTAGTGTTGTTCGAGTGATTAGATAGCGGTTCTAGTGCTTTGCTTTTTATAGTATTTGCTGTACAAAGTCCTTAGATTAGGATTCCAGCGAACAAAGGTAAACCATTGGCTCAAACATACGCAGTGCTTCTTTTGAAAATGTTTGTCTCTTACAAACAATGGTCTATTATCATGCAAAACTGTATTATAACTGCTATCCCAACTAGCAACAGCTGCGCTTTGATCAGGACAAACACTATCATGTGACCGCTAACCAGCAGAACGACGGGCCAGTGTCGGGACCTTCGGCCCCCCTGCCCCTCCCAGGCCAGTGTCGGGACCCTCGGGCCCCCTGCCCTCCCAGGCCAGTGTCGGGACCCTCGGGCCCCCTGCCCCTCCCAGGCCAGCGGCCGGTACTGACCAGGACTGGCTTGTTGTTCGTGATGCCCAACTCTCGCATCAGCCTCTCCCGTATGCTGTCCACCACCTGGTCGAGCGCCGCCTCCGTCTCGATCGCGTCTCGCTCCTCGAGCCGCGCTTCTGCGGGCAGCGCGCTGCCGAGCCTCGCTCCTCCCAGCAGCAGCAGCAGCAGCGCCAACACAGCACAAAACGAACGCACCCGGCGCATGACTACCACCGCCGTCCCGCGCATGGCTTCTGAGCGGCCGGCCAACACTCCAACTGGCCCGGGCCGCAGGTGCCCGGCCGCTTAAGTAAGAGCGGCGTCGAGTCGGCGCAGCACCGTCCCAGTGCGAGGGATTCCCGCCGCCGCCGCTGGCCGCCGCCGCTCGGAGGCGGAGCTAGTCAGCCGGTCAGCCGGCCAGCCAGCCAGCCAGCCGGGCTCGACGGGCTCGACGGCCTGCTCGACCGCTGCAGCCTGTCGCTGTCGACACTTGGGGAACACGATACTCTGAGAGGGAGGGTCCAACACGATACTCTGGGAGGGAGGGTCCAACACGATACTCTGGGAGGGAGAGTCCAACATGATACTCTGGGAGGGAGGGTCCAACACGACACTCTGGGAGGGAGGGTCCAACACGATACTCTGGGAGGGAGGGTTCAACACGATCTCTGGGAGGGAGGTTCAACACGATATCTCTGAAGGGAGGTCAACAATCTCTGGAGAGGAGTGTCCAATACAATACTCATGGAGGAGGGTCAACACGATATCTGGGGGGAGGTCCAACACGATTACTCTGAGGGGGTTCAACACATACTCTGTAGGGAGTGTCCAAACACGACACTCTGGGGAGGGAGGGTCCAAACAAACGATACTCTGGGAGGTAGGTCCAACACGATACTCTGAGAGGGAGGTCCAACCACGATACTGGAAGGGAGGTCCACACGATACTCTGGGAGGGTCCAACACGATACACTGGAGGGAGGTCCAACACATACCTCGGGAGGGAGGTCCAACATTAAAACTCTGGGAGGAGGGTCAACACGAACCTGGTAGGGAGAGTCCAACACAATACTCTGGAGGAGGGATCCAAATGATACTCTATAGGGGAGGGTCAAATAATACTCTGGAGGGAGGATCCAACACGATAATCTGGGAGGAGGGTCCAACACGATACTCTGAGAGGGAGGGTCCAACATGATACTCTGGGAGGGAGGGTCCAACATAATACTCTGGGAGGGAGAGTTTAACACGATACTCTGAGAGGGAGAGTTTAACACGATACTCTGGGAGGGAGGGTCCAACGCGATATTCTGAGAGGGAGGGTCCAACACGATACTCTGGTAGGAAGGGTCCAACACGATAACTCTGGGAGGGAGGGTCCAACACGATACTCTGGGAGGGAGGGTCCAACACGATACTCTGGGAGGAAGGGTCCAACACGATACTCTGGGAGGGAGGGTCCAACACGATACTCTGGGAGGGAGGGTTCAACACGATACTCTGGGAGGGAGGGTCCAACACGATACACTGGGAGACACAAACATTTTGGAGGTAGTTCATCACGTGACCTGATCTGGTAACTTGACCTGAGATGACCCGAGGTCAATAATTTTACATAATGCGGGTAGTTGATTTTCGAACAGGCATGCACAAAAAACGGCAGCACTGAGCTATGCCGTTTTTGCGCTATCCTCGAAAAACCTTAGGGGTAGGCGGATTTCGTCCCCCCTCCTCCCCTGCCCCTTCAGGATGTGGTCGACTTGACGCCGGCCTGCACGCGCGCCGGGCCGGCCGTCGAACCCGGTCGGCCGTCGAACGGTGTGTCGCTGCACTGCTCGCCGCAACTCTGCTCGATTCAATTTAAATATATTATTCATCTCATATTAATTCTGGGGATTGAGGCAATATTGTATCCTTTTCCGTACTTTAGTAGATAACAGGTGCATACAACTACATACATCTACAATATGTCACATTTGTGATATTGCGTTTTTTTGTCGATGGCGCCCCTTTGAGCGATGGCGCCCCCTGAGCAATGGCGCCACCCACCGCTAATGTGTCCGTACCACTTTTTTGGACGTGGTTGCGCCCCTGGTAGGCTCCTGATAGCCCCTGCGTATTCACGTTAAGAAGCCTGAAAATCTCCGTCCAACTCGAAAGGCATCGTTGGAACCAATCATCGATAACAGCTATGCTAGTACTGCTCCCGACCACAATCTACCGATATCTGAGAACACTATTCAATCAGCTATCGTAATGCTTCAACGCGAATAGCAACGGGTTAGTTAATTATTTAGCATTCACCGAATTAATTGAATAATAAACTTACCCATATTTGTGGTGTTCTTCAACAATGAATTTCTTTCCGAATATAATAAGCATTATAATATATGTAAAGCGTATTAATTAAATGGACGTTATGTTTAAATGGGCACTTGGCATGCTTTACAATCGCAATAGAGGTGCCACCTTTCTACCCACCTACCCACCAGTTGTGGGTAGTTACTACCCACGTGGGTAGTAGCTGGTAGCACAAGCGATAATTTGGATGAAGTGGGTAGTTGGCGGGTAGCAGAATTTTCATAATTGCAAAACAATGGGAAAAACAGGGTTTTGGATTGGAATAGGGATGCTTGAACAAATATAGGCATCTCAGTAAGTGAGCAGGGATCAATACAAAACAGTTTAGCATTACAAATGATTATTAAATGGCAGACATAATGATGACAAATTTTATTTGTGGGTACTTGCGGGTAGCTGGCAGCCTATATGGTCATTTGGGTAGTAGTGGGTAGTTGAAGGGGGTTTGCGGGTTGCGTCGGGTAGCCACAAGCCTGAAAAGTGGCACCTCTAAATCGTAACTCAATCTTCAGTTACTTGGTATGCGTGACACATTCTTAATATTATGTGCTATTGCTATTCTTACCCCATTGTTTCTCTCCATCTATTAACTGATTTAACATTTAAAACGTCATCTGGTACTTCTGTCCTTTTATCGAATGATATGCTTATATGCTGACTTCATTGTCACGGATGATATACACCGTCACAAGTCAGGTAAACAAATAAACCGTCTGTCCCCGGTTAGCAGGTCTCAATAGCACCAACTTTGGCATGAGGTAGCGTTATTTCTAATTAGACATATATCTGTTGTTACAGTGTCATCACGATGTTTGTATTTCACACTTAGGATTCCCCAACAGAGCCTGCGAAGATATTACGTCAGGTCAAACTCATCAGAAATCACGAGACGCAGCTGCCGATCACGTCATTAGGCGTGGCATTGCATGGTTGATTTTTATGACATATTTTACCTTATTGGAAGGTGAAAAACGACTCTATGACGTCTGGTTCACAGAAGTATAGGCGTCAGGCGACATTAAATGATTTGCAAGTCAATGCAATATCAAACAGACCTTTATATATATATAGGACATAGGTATATGCAAGATCATGAGTCAAATAAGGCATGCAATTATTATAATTCTCTAAATAGTTTGCTATTCGATTTGTCACAGCTGTATCTATTCCTGTTTTCGGAACACATTTCGTTATTATCAATCCCCGTCCCCGTGGAGGTTTTACAATAACCCATTTTTGCATGAAGACATGTTTATTAAATTGTGTTATAATAAATTGTAGTCTAAGTAAATAATAATTTAGAAAACAAGTCAATACGCATTTTTTAGTTTGGCGAGCTTAATACCTTGCATGCATTAGTTCGGCAAATTTTGTTTTTATTATGAAAATCAGCTCAACTTGTTAGCAAATCAACTAACAATGGTCAGCTGAATGTCTTCTAAAGTAATCTGCTTAACCCACGAGTCACTGAGGGGGAACTTTTTTTAGACCCCCCCCCCCCTGAGCAATATCTGGAATATCGCACGAAATAATGCAGCTATCAACGCCAAACTTCTCGTACCTGACCGGGCATCATTTTCACACATGTTTTTTTCATATTTTTAAGGATAAAACTAAATTAGTGACGTCACTACACACGATTTCGACACCAAAATCAGCTAAACTTTAGGAGACCGCACAAATGACATGTAGTAGACAAAATGGAATCATCAAACGTGAGACGATAGCAAATGTCAAGGGCAACATCATGGCAATCTCGGATTAAAAAAAAAGTGATTTTTGTTCCCAAAATTTTCATTTTTTTAAATAACAAAAAATGGAAGCTTTTTAAGATATTTAAAAACCCGGAATATATGGAAAATAACTATTCATATTCCACCACCATACCGAATTTCAAAATGATATCTGTATTTTTGACAGAGTGATGATATATAAGGTATGGGTAACTCGTGACGTCAAATTTTGATATTTCATTTTTTGTCCTTTTTTGACCAGATACAGACAAATGAAGAGCAGCACAGCAGCTACGTCATCTCTGAGACAAAACCGGTCTAGAAAAATATTGATTTATGATATATTAATTCTCTTCAAATTTAACCCTTGCGACCTGAATTTTACCTTTACTTGACCTTTACTTCCACGGCAAAAACTCGCAAAAGAGTATCAATTTCGAGTCTTCTGCCCCCGTTAACAACGCTATGCTACAACCACTGTGTTCGCGCCATCCTTTCTGCTATAATCTTTTTGGGCAAGTGACCTGATGTGAGCTGACACCTTGACCCTTACATTTGCCATAAAATCCCTAATTAGCTAAATTCTGGATGTTGTAGTGTATCCATACTTCTGAGAGACTCGGGTGATCATGGTTGCAATCAAAATGCTTTGAATGGAAAAGATGGTCTATAAACCAGATGTAAAATTTTGAACTTAGATCTGACCTGTGACGTCACCACTGACCTCTAGGGCAACACAAATTATTTTTAGAAGATTATTTTTCCTGGGCTATCGAGTGCCGTTTGATTCAGCGCGATCGTCTAATTGGTTCCGAAGATACAGGGGGGGGGGGGCTAAAAAAGCCCCCCAGTGACTCGTGTTACAGAAAAAACCCAGTGACTGCCGGGTTAAAATGCAAATCAGCAAGACTGTAAAGTTGTACAATACTGCAATATAGGTGGTTAGATATGGTTAGAACAATAGATGCTACAAAGTATAGTATTCCATGCGTTCTAGTTACGACGGCGAGAGAAGAGGCGGCACCGCCAACACAGTTACTTTTACTTTGACTTGTATGTGGATAGTTCATGTTTGAGTGTATAATATGCACTGGGAAACATAATCCAATGGTATATTTACAACTATGACAGGCTCTTTGGGAGATATACCCCCTCCAACGTCCAAAACAACATTTTCATCTGTGCTGGTTCCGCCAGCGTTTACAGCTACCAGTCATTCAAATGCTGCAAACGGAGGTCTAAATCCCAGTCACCGCGTCCTTTTCCATATGTCTGTGTCTAGTATAACCTTTCCTCTCAACAACCAACCCAAAAACAGTATACATTATCCGGAAATATATGAAATATCGCACTTCAAGTGAAAGAAACATGACTCAGAAACATGCACAGCAGCAAGCGCAAATTATTGCTAAATGACGTCACGCCTACAAGTGTTTTATTTATTGTCAAAATTTACATTCAAATATCTCGCAAAGTATTTATTTGAAAGCAAATTGGCATGCAACACGGTTATCAGCATACCTTTCTTAATATTTTGCAAATATTCACCAAACAACCCGCAGCTAGTCCATCAACGCGGCATTGACTGGGGTCTGATCTGAACACCATTGACTGGGATCTGATCTGGAACACCCACTTGACTGGGTCTCTGATCTGAACCGCCGCGTTGACACCTGGGCCTGATCTGAACACCCACTTGCTCGAGGTCTGATCCTGCACACCATTGCTCGGCTGGCCGTTAACCCCCCGCCCGGCGCGTCGGTCCTCTCGCCCGAACCGCGCGGCGTGGGGGCGCCCCCCCCTCGTAACAACCTATCACCCCCCCTCTTATCTTCCCGAACCAAAAAACCGCCAGCGACACGCGCAAGCGGCGTATCGAAAGACTCTTAATGAAACGAATGAATGCATACCCCGAAATCTTTCTTCAAGTTCACGATCTTAACCGGTCACGGTCACGCATGCAAAAGTTCCGAGTTAATTGAGTTAATGGTTCATACTTTCATTAAAATCCTTTTGGCAGACTCTTGCACCTCATCAAAGCTCTCAAAGGTGTAATAACACTTCTATCTGCATCTAAGTAACACAGTGACATTGCCACATAAATGTCAAGGTCCTCTTGGTCAGCTCACCTAAATAGTGCGTCTATACTGTCACAAGAGGTCAAATAAGCCTTGTGACACATGTTTTAGTGGTTATTTTGCACTTAAGAATCGATAGAAACAGTCATTTTTCCATCTTGACACCGGCAAAGGTCAAGATCAGGTCATCTAAGGTAAAAACTGAAAACTGATTAATATGAAAAAAAACAATGCATGTTTATAGGTTAGTTTTGTCTCATAAACACAAAAATAAGATTTATATATCTGTATCAGGTCAAAAAATCCCAAGAAACGCTATTTTGAAAAATGACGTCATTACCTACTTATGCTTGGAGAGCAATCAGTCACTGAAAAATGATAGGCTCTTACTTTTGAAACAATTTGGTTTTGAGTATCATTTGCACTTCGTCTCTCCCTATGGTATACTTCCGGTTCTTTACGATACCTTCTGAAACTTTCAATTTTGTGTGGTGAAATCTGAAAAAAATCAGTTCTTTTGATTTTGGCGGGTCAAAAACCCAAAAATTTTGCGAACTCCGAAACACTCGCATCTTGTAGAGAATTAGATTCCCCCTCTTTATCAGTCTTTGCGTTTGCGATTCTTAACGCATTTTACATACGATGCATCAAACAATTATCGTTATCAACCCAATAAATGGTCATGAACAATGACCGTCCATTTAACGCCTTCATTACTCTCCTACCACAATTTCTCAACTCTTTTTCGATGATTTTTTTTTGGAAGACGTCAAATCTGCTGCACGCAGCTAAGGTACTGAAACTTTGAGTCGTATCTGTTACCGTTTTCAAGTTTTTGCCGGAAATACGGAGGAAAAGGCTATTATGTTACTCCCCCTTACGCGCGCTCGGTTCAACACGCCCCTGCTTATCTCTCCAAGCCCAATGATCGCCGCGCGAGCCACTCCCAAGCGCCGGCATCTCGAAGGCGTCTCCACTCTGAGTCGCAATCCCTCAAACACAACCGCCCCCCCACAATATCTCAAATTGAGTTACATGTCAGGTCTCCACGGTCGCGGTCCCAAAGGCTCACAACCGTCACATCCGACTTCTTCGTCTTTATCGGCGTCCCCCATCACTTTCCCATCCAACAGCGCCTTCGATCTCGCAGCTCTGTGTCACACCCCCACAAGGCCTCCTACAATGTGTACTCACTACACATCCCGCGTGACTCCTCACACAACTGAGCTATTGCGCCCACACAAGTATCGCAGGGTAATCCACGATCGCGTCCCCACCACCGCTGGTCAACCTCATCCACCCAACAACTATATGCCGAAAGCCCACGCAACACTATGTCTCTTCACTGGATCATTTTACGATGTTAAGCCGATTACATCATACCTCATCTCTCCGCCACCCACCAGACCGTCATGCGCTACAAACGAAAAAGCCGATAATCTAAGGTCAAAAGTAGGTAAAAAAAGTAACATTTTTATATTATTCTTCCACACCTAAACCAAAAAGGGAATGAGTCTAGACCAGTTTTGTCTCATAAATACAGTGCTGTTATTTATTTGTCTGTATCTTGTTAATAAAAGCCAAAAAATGCCATTTCAAAATATGAAGTCATGAGGTACCAGCACTGGAAATGTGATCACTCAGTCAAAAATGATGTCATTTTGAAATTTGGCATGGTAGTTGTTTGCATATAGTTTTCTAACATATCTTCCGTTTTTTCAGTTTCTTTGAGAACTTTGATTCTGTAGTCACCTTTCTTTCTTTCTTTCTTTTAATTTTGGGGTTAAAAAATATAAATTCAAAAATCCTATACTTATATTTTGTTGCCCCTATTATTTGAAATATTTATCCATTTTTGGATTGCATTTTCCTTAATATATTGCTTCTGTACAGTCTGTTAAATTTTAGCTGATTTATGTGTAAAAACCGTTTGTAGTGTCGTAACTAAACTCATTATATCTATAAAACAAATCGCCGAAATTACTTCATTTTTGCACAGAATATGTGAAATTAATATACTATAAGATAATCTAAGTTTCACGTCGATCACGCAAATAGTTTTTGAGTTATAATGAAAAAAAGACGGGTGGCGTTAAATGCCGGGTTAAGGGAACTGTTCACCTTGTCAGCTTGTAATTTATTATATACCGTACCACAAGTATGCATCGAAGCGCCGATCGCTGATTAGATGCTCTGTTGACGTCAAATCGGAGGCTTTTGATACACTCTCTGGCACTTAGTCCCTGATCACGATGCCTCGCTAATATATGCTCACCGCTCAGCCGCCCGGGTGGCGTGGCGGCCCCTTCTCTACTAACCCGTCCGCTCCGCTGGACGATCTATGCATGCAGACTGCATTTTAAGTTTTGTATTCGTCATATTACTGAGGTACTCACTCGTCAAGGGATCGTGGTTTGTAACTTACGGACTGTTCAATTCGGTGCAAACGACTATATCTTCTACGTTTACTGCTAAACCCCTTCTCCGTGCTATGTGTGTCGCTTGTGTACGCATTGAGCGTCATTGAGGTTCTATATAGGTGGCGCTGGTGTGCACAAACAACAACCCGTGCCTCGCTGGTGGCGTATAGTTCATGTTTCGCCCATCGGAGGGTGGACGGCGGTATTATCGGTGGAAATTGTGTCGTGTTATTTTTTCTAACACAGTCAGACAGTATCTTAACTTGTAGGAGGACAGTTTGATTTTGGGAAATATAGGGAGCAGAATAATATGAACACGTGTTGCAATGCGATCCGCAAAATGATTTCTTAGATACTATTCAATGCTAATGTGTCCAAGCGCCTACATAACATGTCGTAATTATGATACGTGTAAGGAAAAATTAGTTGGCAAAAGACGGAGAGACGGACACACAGGCTTTCATTAAATAGTAAGTTAGATTACTTTCACGACGACGTGACAACGTTTTCACGACGTAGTTACGTCGTATGAACGTTGTCATGACGTTGTCAACGTTGCCATGACGTTGTGACAACGTGATGTGCTACTATAGGGTTGTCAGTGACTGCAGTAGGCGCCAGGCGGAGCCAGAACAACTACTGGTGTTATATGACGTCACGTGTCATGCGCAAAGATAAACGTTCTTCTGTTTCCACAGTATCCATCCATGGTCCACACCAAATAATTATTCGTAGCTTTGAGCTCAAGATGCCCATAATCGAGTATTGTACTGCTAATTACTATCAAGCTATCTGATAAGGGGAGTACTTCCATTTCGTATTCGCTATATTCTGAATTGAAATAATAAAAAATAATACCACCTGAAATCATTCATCCCTTTTTATAGATAGATATGATTAACCGCGCACCGACGGGGGGCGGATATCCGCCCTCTCGAAGGTTTTTCAGGAGTAGCGGGAAAACGGCGCCGCGTAGCGCCGCCAATTTTTGCACAACTGTTGGGGCATCAATTACCCACACTTTTTCAAAGTATTGACCTCCTAAATTTCAAGGTCACGTCGTCAGGTCACATTAAAATGACCTGACCTCAAGTCACGTTTTTGAAAGTTTGACATCTTGCCGAAGCCACAGTGGTGAACCAAACAGTTTGAAACTCACATTGTGTTATAAGGACATGTGTATCTAAAAAAAAAATATATCTCAGATTTTGTAAATCGATGACCTGAGGTCATGTCAATTTGGTGACCTCCTATAATAAGTATATTGGAGCAAATTGGAATACAAACCAATTTAGCAAATCTAGCTAAATATTGGTAAGTTGTCATCAACATCACTATTTTAGAGCTTAGCAGAAGAATGCATGTTGTAATTTTCTTCCGTGACCTCTTTGAGGTCAAAACCAATGTGCCCGAAGGCCATATGTTTTTTGTACAATAACTCATATTTTACGGGGGCAGAGTTTTTACCATTCTGTTTCTCTTATCGACCTTTATCAAGTAATACAAAATTTGACTTGACCTTGTCATGACCTCAAGACAGGTGTTTTTTATTTGACCTAACTAGGTCATCCGATATATGATTCAATGTGACGTGATTAGAGAAACACGATGATGGTAAAAGAGCTGCTTTAGCTTTTATACATAGGTACAAACTATAAGCTATAAGCTATAATAAAATAAAAAATAAACGTGAAATTAGGCATTTTGACTTTTGTTGACCTCTGGAGCCTGAATTATTGAACCTATCTTAAATCTGAAAAAATATTTCAGAAGGAGTGTTTCAAGGGAATTCCATGCTTTTTACGGATTGCTCCCAGCTATGTTAGTTACTGAGCTAGCCCGGATTATGTGAAGCAATTCTCAAGTTACTCGAAATATGGTGAAATTTGACCTGTTTTGACCTCTGGTTCATCTAACTATTTTCTCTAGTACTCATCACGGCCTACCTAACGCCGTTTTCCGCTTTTCGCTACGTTGCGTAGTTTTTTAGATCTCTGTCCCCCACAATACAGTATAGCTTTGTAGACGAGCGCGATACAATTCACAATTTGTGGCCGAGATAACCGCCCCCCCCCCCCCGGGCAGTTATCCCCGGTCGGTTCTAAGTTGGCTCAGACCCCCGTTCAGAGCAAAAATGAAGTTAAGACGTTCTTTATAAGCTCACCTGTACACAAAACAGTATTTTCTGAGTATGTAATATCCGAGAACACACCAAGCCTTCATTCTGAGAAAATGCTTTCACGGGCACAAAACAGTATAACTTTGTAGACGAGCGCGATAAAATTCACAGTTTTTGACCGAGACAAAGTCGAGGCCTCAAACAATGAATTTTGGAGCGCGAGTCCACATACCGATTTAGCCTGCAGCCATGCAGCACACGATTGATAAAAACTAAGTCTGACAATTTTAATTCAAGTCTGGCCTAGTCATGTGATCCATAGTCCAAAAACTGCAGGTCACGTGTCCTACAGTCCACAAATAAATATGTTTAAATTTTTCACCAAGGCACGCGAGTCATTAGGCCTGTTCACACCGCACTAAATATATTCCNGGACTGGATGGACTTTGTCGTGATGACTCACTGTATCGTGTCAAACTTTCTCATAGCCGGTAATGCAGGAGTTCACCTACTTGACCTTTCGTTCCAGAGAAGACATAGTGTTCGCAATGCCCTTAACCCGGCAATGACTGGGGTCTGATCCGATCACCATTGACGGGGGGAGGGGGCGATAAACGCCTTCCCCTGGTCATCTTCTGAACCACTGATCGCAGCGAGACGAGCAATGCGGCATTCGAAAGCGCTCAAGGAGATGAATGTATAAAGCACGCTGGAAAGTTTCAAATTGAGGTTACATTGTCAGGTCATGGTCAGGTCAAAGGTAAAAAACGAGGTATTTCAGTTTATGAGCCACACTTTTCATCCAACCATAATCACCCAAAGTGCTTTCAAAAGTATGATACACATCCCGCATGACCTTAAGTGAGATTATTGGCAAAGATCAAGGTCAAGGTCAGGTCACAAAAGGTCACTTTGCACAAAGTATATACGAAAGTCATTCAACTCATTCAACTCATTCAACTATGTTTTTAGTTATATACTATTTTCAATAACGGTCAAAGATATTGGCTGTTTTAGCTTAAGACCATTACAAAAGTGGAACATTCCCATTAAGACCTTTTGCCGATTAATGGTAGCGATCAAGACAAGAAAATGAAATGCTGAACTTCAAACTGACTCAATTGGAGGACAAACATAAATCCAAACAAACTTGAAACAAACCTGGAGGACAAACACAAATCCGAACAAACTTGAAATAAGCGGAACGGAATGGAAGCGAAACATCTATATATTGTCGTGTTTGCTGCAGACTTGTGCCTGGATCCCGAAGCTAGATTTGGGATCCCAGCGGACCCCTCGGTAAAAAAATGCATGAAGATCTTGGATTCAAGTGGATTCATCAACATAAAATGCATGAGGATCTGGGATCTCCCTGGATCCCTTGGTGTAAATTGCTTGCGGATCTGGAATCTCAGTGGATCTTTAATTCAAATGAGCCTTAGATCTTGAAACACAAGATGCATGGTCTTATATATCACAATTTGTGGTACATATTTCGCGTTTGTAGTATGTACTATATAGATACTTAATACATAATTATTTTTTTAGTTGCACCTATTTGCAACCCTCTCATTTTTGTAATTGATTTACCATTATGATCAAATTATCTCGAAATAGGTACCTACCAGCGTGCCTGGATCTCGAAGTTGGATCTGGGATCCTAGTGGATCTCTAGCCATCAAATATATCCGGACCTGGGATCTTTATGGATCCTTCGGCTTATTGTGTACCTCAATCTGGCGTCCCATGTGGATTCCAAAACACAGGACACAAAAATCCGGATCTCAGCTGGATCCCGGATCCAGGCACATGTCTGGTTACATTCACTCTTTGTATACCAGGGTGTTGCAGTAAATTTGGGACAACAATTCAATTTCAAACCACTTTACGGATTTGTTAAGCGGAGTGGAATATGCTGAAATTTGACTATAATAACTATTTCAACCAATACTCTTTCGCGTGATATCAATAATATTTGGCCAGAAACACGTCCAAGTAGAAGTCATGGAAGAAAGGCGTAGGGGCACTATTGCTGAACTAGTCCGCGCCGGTCAGAGCGCAAAAGACATAATTAATGTCACAGGATACCCAAAATCCACGGTGTACCGAATTTTTGTGAGTATTGGGGCTGGAGGAGATGTTGCCCGACGTCCTCATGCACCTCGAAGTGACCGCAAGCGGAATCCGACGTTCCTGGCCGGCCTGAGAAGGTCAGTGCATGCCAAACCGAAGACCCCCATGAAGAAGCTGGCACGTGACCGTCAGGTCAAAGCAAGAGCACCATCAGCAGAGCTATCAGGGAGACCTCGCATGAAGTCCTACAGCGAGGAAGCGGCCAGAACCTTCTGACGACGCGAGGAAAGGCAGATTTCGGACGAAGAAAGGACGTCCGTAAGCTTCTGGACCATCTTAAGCACCGTGGCGTTGACGTGAGGGTATTTGTCGATGAAAAGAAGTTCGTGGTAGAAGAGATGGCCAACCGTCGGAACTCTAGGGTAATCGCCTCCAGCCCTGCTGATGTGCCTCCGGTGATGAGGAGCAAACACCCTACCTCAGTGATGGTGTTTGGAGCCGTTGCGAGCGATGGTCGCGTGATGCTCCCTCACTTCATACCCGCCGGGGTGAGGGTCGGCACTGTCAGGAGTACCTGGTCAACCTTGGAGGAAGCCCTTATCTCCCTTGATGATGACGCACTATGGACCTGAGTCGAAAGTCATGGCTAGTGCAGGGACTCGCGCCAGCTCGATGCCGTCACATAGTGTGCAGAATTTCCTGAGCCGGAGGATCCCTCTGTACGTCCCGAAGGATATTTGGCCCCCCAACTCACCCGACCTCAATCCGTGCGACTTTTGGATGTGGGGCGTGATTGAGGAGAAGTCTTACTCACACGCTCATGCCAGCGTTTTGGACCTGAAAAAGTCTATCAAGAGGGTAGCGAGCAACATAAGTCCGGAGGAGGCCCAGCGCGCGTGCTCCGCTTTCAAGGCGGCCGTTCTGGAGCAGGAATGCGGCGCAAAACGGCGGCCACCATCGAGTAGGAGTGTATAACCATGCATTGGTGTAATATATGTGCAAAGTTTTGAAATTCCGCGTCTCTTCATTCTCCCGAGTTATACCACTTCGAGTAGAGGCGTTGGAAATTCCCAATTTACCTGCAACACCCTGTATACAAATGTATGCTCCATAAAACTTTGTATGTATCACCAATAAGAGTTGCATTCATGTGATGGAAAAGGGCGAGTTTGTCGTCCTTTTTATTTGAGCGCAGGAATTAATCTAAGGAATATCAAATTAACAAAATATGTGATTAAAATAACTTATTTAGGTAATGCAGATCGAAACACCATCTTGAACTGCTCCAAATTATAAAACACATCTTCTCAAAACCAATGTGTTTGAAATAAATAAGCATTCTTATGACAGTCTTGATTGCGTTGCGTGAGTCTTGGTCTTTCCATTATGATCTCACTATTGAAACTCCCCGCCCAACATGTAACGATTTTTACGCGCCAGGAAGTTTCGTCACAGGCCATCCAGTTGTTAGGGCGTTTGGTCGATTTACGACGACTTCCATGAACCGCTATCACGGCCAGAGGCAAATGGCCAGCGATGAAGCGCAGCGTGAGTCCACTCCGTCACGTGAGCGAATTTCCAGCATCACGCTCCGGTGACCCAGCTTCAAAGGTCAACAGGAAGCTGAAGGGATGGCGTCGAAATGATGGTTTAATGTGTTAATGCCCCACTCAAAGGTAAAACAATCGGAAGGAGCGACTAACGAGTTTGGTAGCTGAAATATATTTTTCAAACGTAACTCTCCATTTTTAACGAAAAGACGAAAACTTTTATCACAGACACAAATTGGTCAAAATATGCAGCACTATAGTGCTTTTGATATACATACCTATAATTTACCTTCAAAGTAACAGAAGGTTTTCGGTCATCCACCTTATAATCCCCCCCGACTGTCGGTCCTCGGTCCTCTGTCACGCCATCGTTAACCCGGGTCTGGTGGTCGCTGACCACCGGGTAACAGACGGTTTACGTGCTGTCCCCGGCCCGGGAGTGGTGGCCGTCGGCTAGCGTGGGCCCCCTCGCAGCTGCGGAGAAGGGCCTGTCCAGGGGTGGGTGGTTACCCGGTCAGCGTTCCATTTTGATCCACTTTACCCCTTCTCTTTCATTCCATGGCTGCGCAACGGTCTGAACGGGCCAAAGCAGTCTTTTCCTTAAAAAAACGAAGGTTTTTGGTCAAGTTTAACTTCATCAAAATAAAGCGGCTTTTGTTAGCTTAGTATAAGCGGTTTGGTGCGGCGGAGGGGCAGCGGTTTGGTGCGGCGGAGGGGCGTGGTTTTCACTGGCAGTGGTCACATACCAACGTTATATGACCAACACAATAATAATATTAATAATAGCCGTTTTCACGATGGATTATTTTACGCGAAATGTATTAAAACATTTTAAAATGTTTTTGAAATGTTTTAGTAGTAGCCGTTTTCACGATGGACTAATTTGCAAAAAACAAAACAGTTTTAACCCTGGCCCTACGGTCCCGTACGGTGAAGGTTAAAACATTTCTCGCAAATTAGTCCATCGTGAAAACGGCTACTACTAAAACATTATAAAAAAAAAATGTTTGAAAACATTTCGCGCAAAATAATCCATCGTGGAAACGGCTAATAATATAATGTATACGAGAAGGCCTAGTTATAAGAGAACCATACGACTGTTTGTTCTAAACAGGAGCCTAAAAGATGCAAGTTAGCATTGCATTGGATCTTGTACATATGTATGTGTGCGAGTGTGCGTCTGTGTGCTTGTGAATGTGTCCATGATATTGAGTGGTTGGGAAACACTCCTTTGAGCTCTGTTGGGGCAATTAATCCTCACCGTGGCACAGCATACAGGAAATTGGAGTTCAGTATCTCCATACCGTTGAAAAGCTCTAATTTGTTAGAGAATCTCTTTGATTCCCATTAATTTTCCGCTTCCTTTGAAGGTGAATGTACATTTAAGAAACCAACTGACAGTGCAGCTATTCCAATACCGACTTGAATCGCTAACGAAGCCAGTTCTCAATGGAATTTAACTAATTACCAGTTATCACCACTGCAGACACCGTATAAGGCGGGTGTCCCTCCACACGAATATCCCGGCCGTTCAGAGCTGAGGCGCTGATACTCGCGAGGAGCTCTTCTTTCCCTCTCATCTGTTTTCCGTCTTCACGCCTTTAAGGAGCTGAGATGGCAGGATAAGGCAGGAAAACGGCCCAAGTGACTGAAAGTGCCTTGGTGGCGCTGATAGGACACTAAGTAAACAGGGAGACACCATCAGCAAAGAAGAACTGTGATGAGAAAAAGGATATTAGGGCTCTTGATTATTATGCGATGAAAAAAATCGTCTACTAGCAAAGACAGGAAGCCATACAGTCTAGATTCCTTTTTATATTAAGAACAATAAGCATGTCACCAATGAAGCAGGTTTTGTGAAATAACTTCAGCATATCAGTGGCATACTTAGTGGTTTTCCCGGTGTGGTGATCACAGCTTTTGTAATCACAGCATTGACTTCGGGACTCTCATAACACGTTGTTTCTCCGTACAGACAAATATATCCAATCATTCGAAAACGGTGAAAATAACAACAAATAGCTCACCATCTTCAATGGCACTGCATTTATGAACTAGCCTCTTTTATAAACGCTGGCACAACGCTCCAATAGTTTATTCCCTCAATTTCGCTGTTATCGCTATTCTTCTGAGTTTATGTGAATATATGCGCGTGTGACACACTCGGCGCATCCGCCTTCCCGAGATTGAAGCTCTCGTGTTCACGAGAGAGTTGTTATTGAAATTTATCCCACGGCTCCCTCTCATCATCGCTCTGAGCGGCGAGCTCAAAGCCGGGAGCCGCTCGGCAGTGCAAATTGGCTCGCCGGCTCTTGGTGTTGAGACCAAGAGGAAATAAGAAGATGGCTGGCTGAGGCATCCCGAATGAAATGCGAAATTGAGCGCTGAGTTTTCACAGAAATCTCCCAGTTCCGCTGCTTCTTGACATATTGTCGAGGCCTGTAGTTGAATTAATTCAAGCACATCACTGGGGAAAGGATGTCAAGTAGAGACACTAGTATCAATAAGACGGCCTCCGAGGAACAAGAAGCTAGCTTAGAAGATCAGGCCATAGATCCCAAGGCCAGGCCTTAGATCCCAGCACGATGTTGTAGTATTAGTTATATTATCTCAGAAATAAATAATAATACATAACATAGAACTATTTTTGCTTGCTGATTTCTACCTAAAGGTTCATAAGCACTTGAACAGTTCCGATTCAGTTCCTTGAAGTGGAATGCCTTAGGTAGTGTATCCTGGTGTATTTAAAGTAACTTAATACCCTCTCCTGTGCAGCGTCTGATCACTGCGTAACCGTACAGGGGGGGGGGGATACGACCCCATGTCGTTTCGCCCCTAAACCCTAAATGAGTTATAGCTTTGATTCAAAAACGACCGTGCTGCTTGCGACGAGAAGACGTCAATGACACCCGATTTAAAGTCATGGGTCAATAGGTCACCTCTGAGGTCATATTAATGACCCAGATGTCTTTAAATCGTGAATGTGAATACTAATCCAGCTAAAATCGTGAATGAACATATAGTTATGGTTAGTGGGTGCCAAACTTGAAATCAGCGTCACAAAATATGCTAGAAACTGCCAAATTTCAAAAACGTCATGACAGGTCATCTGAGGACAGCGACCTAAGCTGATCTGTAGAAGCGCATGACCCCAGTGGAACATATTATGTAAAATGGATCCCAGATTGTAAATCAGCGTCTCAAAATGTCCTAGAAACTGCCAGAAGCAAATAAGAAGTTATCAGAGGTCATCGGAGGTCAGTGACCTTGGTTGACCTCTGAAAATATATATAGCAAGGCCACAATCTCGGTGGAAACCACAACCGTCACCTGGAAACACCTGTGTATATATGCTCCTGAACAAAAAGCAATCGGAAACTGCATAAGTTACAAGCATCGATACTACGGGACGTCAGTTGCGCCTGACATGACCTCGAGAAACAGGCCAAAGATCACGGGTCATGGGAGGTATACAATTATTTTTTAGAATATATGTCGAATTGTTATAAAGTAGGGTACAAAAAATTGCAATGCAATCGGATAATATTTACGCGAGTTATTCCTGAAGAATCTAGGGAGTTGCATCCACCCCCTGCACTGGCGAGGTTTAACATTCTCTAGCCATCTGATCATTGGCGTTCCATAAAAAACAACTGCGTCACGCAAAACAGCTAAGTTACTCCGAAATATGCAAGTCCAGGACACCCATTCAGTGCAATTTCAAACCCTCCACCACTTTTGTGTTCGATTTCTTACCACTGTTTTTTTGTTCGACTTAGAAAGGGACACCTTCCCCCTCTGTCGACATCGACTCCCGACCTTTCCTCGTGTGTGCATACCACCACCCTCCCTTACGAAACACTGCTAACTACTCACCTGTACTCGGAGCAGTCAGAGGCGACGCTGATATTGCTGCGGGAGCGCCGGCTGCGCAGCTCATCGCCGCAGTTGATGACGCCTTTGCCGGTGACGGAGAAGTGGCGCAGTCGGTAATACTCGGGTTCGCCCGCCTCGGCCGCGTCGTCCCGGATATTGGTCTGACTCCGACAGCGGCCCAGATGGTCCGGGATGGTCAGGTAGTCTGTGGGCAGAGCCAAGCAGTCGGTAAACAGGTTCACAGAGAGGAATGCGTTGAAAAAGAGTTCGACTTCTTTTTCTTGTGGAGGGTATTCATTTGCCTTTGGTAATATGTGTTACAGTTACCACAAAAACAAGTGTTAGCTGAACCCAGAATCGCAGATTAGCAACGAAAAGTAAAATAAGCGATAAATCCTGTGTTGTTTGCATCGTTGCCTTTGTATACGCCTTTAAACAAGCCTACATCTTTGATTTGGTACTGCAAAGCTTTATAATACATATAAAACAATTATTTACAGTTTCAGTTTAAATTTATTTTGTTTAACGAAAGATCCATAAATTACAACAGAGAAATGCTGCGGGACCATCCAGTCAATGTATTCTCTGCGTGGCATCCGGTTGTGGCTGCAGCACTGCCGCTGCTGTGACAGCATTAGTGCCGGTATTGCCATGAGATTACGGCCTGCTGATTGGACAGTAATAGGACAGCCGGCAGCGCTGCGACCGAGCTGGGTACCAGGACAATAAGGTCGAATTATGCGTGTTGTGCCTGCCGGGCGTGAGCCTTACAGAGCAGTATGGTGATGAAGGTGTGATCCAATGCCTTGTGGGGCCTGGGTTGAGACAGGTGGTATATTCAGCAACACTACATATTGGCTCTCGCTATTAAATATTGTTATAAGCCTTTGCTCAAAATACCCTAGAAAAACAACGAATATCATCGGTTCGGCGATATGAGAGTGGATTTTGCGGCATTTACACTGCTAGGAAATATAGAAATATATTGACAAAATATTTATATAATCGTTTCGCTCAATTTCCATTTAAAACAAGGAAATATTGCAGCATTAACTGGTGATTAGACTGCGTCGCAATAGTAACTGGTGGGCTGCTAGTCCTGAACGACAACGGGCAATGGCTGGCGGCTCCCCACACACCACAACAGCCAATTATTGGAGGCGAAGACGCACACAACAATTAGCCACGCAGTCTCGAGAGTATACGCAACTTTGGCCCCGCAATAACAGCAGTCGTGTCAGACTGATTGCTATACCACATACCCTCCCCCCCCCACCCACACACATACACACACACGCATATCCCCAGCTCCGATATTGTGTTATCAGTTATAGGGGACTGTGCACAGGCACACGGCGAACGACGCATACCATACGCTGTATATCCCAGAGAGCTGCTCGACAGCCTCGCGGGCCTGACTCGCGGGCCTGACTCGCGGGCCTGTCTCGCGGGCATGTCTCGCGGGCCTGACTCGCGGGCCTGACTCGCGGGCCGGTCCGTTTCGCCTGTCGATTTCGGTCCAGCAGCGTCCGAGCACGCCCCTTACCCTGCCAAGCCTACCGACTTGTGTCGCGGGGGCCTTCGATTCCTTTTGGACTCGGTTAGCGCCGTGCTCGACCCAAAGTGAGCCTCTTAATCTGAGTGATGTTGTATTGATGTGTGGCGGCTCTTTGGCCCGGCCAACGGCGGTGGCAGAGGCCAATGAGTAACACATTTGAACGATTTGTTAAATTGGCGATTGGAATTCTGCTAGTCAAAATGCCGCCACGGGTTTGTGACATTGGCGGTTGGTATGAAGGAGGTTAAAGAGTCGCATGGCTTCACGATTGTGAGCATTTGGAGGTGGTATGCAGGGGGTCAGAGCGTCGCGTGGGTTTGCAAAATGTGTGCTTTTGCGACTGGTTGGTGGTGGGTCATAACGTTTAACGCCTTCACGATTGTTTGCGCTGTTACGTCACCTGCTGCGGGCTGAAGTTTTGCTGATGGGCGGAAAAGTCGTGTAAGTCGACTCGTGCCGTGTAAGTCGACTCGTGTCAGGTGGATGGAATGGGACCATCAGGCATGCCCATACCATAAAACGTCCTGTGACATCAGCCATTCCACCTCGGTAAATACATAGCCAAGGAACAGTATTATCAGCATGGCGCCAGTGTATTGGAATGACAGCCAATCGAATTCTCCTTTGACGAAGACACGCATGATCGGCAATTCAATAGGCAATTACATCGAACTTGCTTTGAAGTATAATTGCTTTATACATGGATTCACTGCTTCTAACGACTATATTGTGTTTCAGAGACATTCAAATGTCTCGTCCCGATTGTTGATGAGCATAACTTTGATGTGGATTAAGCATCCCACACATACGCCTTTACAATACAATTTACATCGGAAGCTGTCGAGAAATTCTATATAAAAAAGTGGATGCATAATTATTCCAGCATCACAATATAAGAAGAACTAAGAGCAAAGCTGAAAAAGCGGGCAAATGCGGGCAGTTTCCTTTGGGGGCATTTCCCCCTGATTCCCCCTACCTGGATACGTATAGATGCAAGAGATTAAATGCCAGGCGCGGATCCAGGATTTCAGTCAGGGGGGCGCGCAATACAAAAAGTTGCGCTCTCCGGCGCGACCTACGGGCGCGCCATAGAAAAGTCCCGGCTCAGGGGGGAGGGGCGCCCAAGCGCCCCCTGGATCCGCGCCTGAATGTGATCCACTCATTGCAGAGTAACCAAAGGCCAGACAGGTAAGAGTTGGCCGTCGTGACCGTCGTTACCAAAGTCCTCTCCTCTGGGCTGGCATCCGACAGAGCCGCTGCGCAGCCATCTGTAACGGACCATCGGCGGCTCTGTGGCTCTGTGACCATCGGCGGCTCTTTGGCTCTGTGTCCATCGGCGGCTCAGCTCGCTCTGTTAACCAAATCGGGCCGCGCTCATGAAGCTCACCTCAGTGACCACCGGCCCGCAACTGCGTGGTATGCTCTGTGAGGATCCACTCCCGGCGGCCCTGTGCTTGGTCTCCTATACCATCGCCGGTGGCCTCAACACCAGACACACCCTGGCGTGGCACCGAGTCGGCGCTCTGTAGAGGCTACGTAGGAACCATCGCAAGCTCTGTGGGACTCTCGTTAACCAATACGAGGCGGCTCGTGCTCCTTGACACATCGGCGCTCTGGGTCTCTAGTGATCTCATCTGGCAGGCGCTGGGGCTTCTGTGACCATCGGATCGGCTCTGTGGCTCTGGGACCATCGAGGCTCTGGGCTTACTAACCATTCCGCGGGCTCTGTGCTTCTTGGGCTGGCCCACCGGCACGCCTGCGACCCTCTACGAAAACTGATTATCAGTTTGATGTAAGTAGCATCTGAGTCCTGGCGGCGGGTGTCACCCGAACCAGTCGTTTACCCTGTCCAGTGCCGCCGCATTAACGAACGAGTTCATTCATGTCTATTAGTCCGATGCTCCAATGAGCATCCCACCAACTCGTGAGTACTTGTGTCGGTTATTGTTCAGCCCTCGGCCCAGCCCCGCAGGGACCGATATCGTAGATTATATCCCCCAGTCAGCCCAGGTCGTCACCGACCAGCCCAGAGTTACCGAGGCAGTGAAAGGTCTTCCGCCCCGCGACCCTCCGCAGACGCCACGTACTGGACTCGGCGCGTCTCTACTCTGCCAATTTCTAATGAAAGTATAAAGCTCATGCTAACAACATAATTTCCAATGAAATGCTGCCCTTCTTTGATGTGGTCTTCCCAGCTGCGTTGTTATAAACGAGTATCTAACCCGATGCCAGTGCGGAAACGACAGGGTTTTCGTATATACGTTTGTATACCACAAAATAAGCTAAAAGCAACAATGTCAACAAGAAGACCTAGTGATAGAAGACAACAGTAAAAAACGAGTCCAGTACGAAGGCCCAGAGCCCCGAAGCGGAATAGCCGATTTCCCCACTGTCTTAAATAAGGAATCATGGACACTGTGTGACTACAAAAGAGTATCCCCCATTTTCATCTCCGCAGATTTGCTCCTGCCACCCTTATTTCAGGTATCAAGTTAAGAAATTTCACTATTTTCCATTCCCAGAGAGAGAAAAAAGAATCTCATCGTAGCACTATACACATAGTTTCGTGCGTAGCAATAATAATGTTTATCTCATACCAGCTCGCAGGGGTGTCGCCAACAATTTTTGAGTGGGGGACGGGTGAAATGACGATCATTTGTATGCGTGTATTTGCTATCTAAGCCTTTGCAGCATGTTCAATGTTAATTTGTATGTTATAGTAGGTACTTTGTATTAAGCGTACCCCAAAGGTACCCAAAGGTTAAGGTACCCCAAAGGAAACTGGCGCGACATTTTTACGGGTTAGCCTGATAAAACACAGAAATATAGGGGAACGCGCGGGAGGCATACTTGTATTGAATGTCCCCTCCAGATATCTGTGGAGGGCATTTCCCCCTGATGCCCCCATACCTGGATCCGCCAGTGGTTTTGAGTTTTGACACGAGAGTGTGGAACATTGAGTTGGTTGCGTTGGCGGGTCGATCGGGCGGGCACGTGAAGAGCGAAGCTTTCGAGCAAACGCGGTTTGTCCAGTTTGCTGCAAAGAATGCTCTGAGAAAAAGGAGATCATGCTGACCTCGTCTTGCGGCAAGAGTGTGAATTCCGAAGTGGTAACAGAGGTCACAATAGGAGAAAGGAACATTTCCGCACTGGGTGTCGTGGCGCTTGTTCTGGCGTCGCGGAAAATTGTCGCAGCGGCGGCTCGTCGGTGCGTGGCGGTTATAAAATTGAATTAATAGAGCATGAGTCAGTGCGGACGTCAATGGATCTGTTGGAGGTGAGTTACCATATCAACTGCCCTATTACAGCGGCTTAGCAGTAAGCGGCCACGATGGCGGTGTTCCATGAAAGACTCAGACGACGTTGGAACATTAAGCCAATAAAAGGTTGACTGCAGGGGACGCCATCGGCAGTGTTTCTCGTGAAGTCGTGACACATTTGTATTACTGTGGTGGCTGACGTATTTTGACCTGACGGTGGAGTGACGGCGGTATCCAATATAAGCTACGTCAGCTTTGTCTTTGTTGTCGAACAATGCCTGCCAATGGGAGCAGGGCAGTCGACTAGAGTGGTCTATTGAACTGCGTCGATGAGAAATTTCCGGCAGCGCAGACTGGGAATCGGTCGGACAACAGTGTGGTTATTTCCTTCATGAATTCCATAAATAGTAAAAATGAAGCGCGAGTCTGAACGCTAGTTCTTTTTGTAACTTTACATTTGTTTACCTCAGTTGAAGGAAACAAAATTGTTATTACGTATCTTGACGATCTATGACACAAAAGCATGATGATTCCAGGTGTTCGAATTAGTTGAAGTAAGCATTTAAATTATAATTCGAATCAAAGAAGTTAAAAATTAATTATTAGAGCATGCTCAAAATCATAGGTTATCACTTGACCACGCAAATGGTAATGTATTTAAGAAAATACCTATTATAGTAGCTACAGAAAAAGTGTAATATACACAAATTTCACTTAAATATACAGTCTTGGTTTATGATTATGCGTCTACCGGGTAATACAGAATCATTTTTTACGGCCAGTGGTTACCACTTATTAGCCGTTATTACGATGGATTATTTTGCGCGAAATGTTTTGAAACATTTTAAATGTTTCAGTAGTAGCCGTTTTCACGATGGACTAATTTGCGAAAAATGTTTACGTGACCTCGCCTCGCCCTCGCCCTACGTGACCGTAGGGCGAGGGTTAAAACATTTATCGCAAATCAGTCCATCATCAAAACGGCTACTACTAAAACACTTTAAAACATTTTAAAATGTTTTAAAACATTTCGCGCAAAATAATCCATCGTGAAAACGGCTATTGTTGACAAAGAAAAACGCATTTGGGCTAATGCAAAGTTTTCCTCAGCGCTCAAGAAACCTTCAACTTCACCACTAACCAGTGGCTATTGGACACAATCGGCTAGCCCACACCTTGCCGAAAAGTTGCATTGCTTCTCAAAGTGCGCCTTTTCTGTCCGCCGCTTTTAACTTTCAGGCCTTGTTTGAAATTTAACTCCCATTGCTGCGACTTGCAAAGAAATATGCTTTCTGACATACGGTAGCAATAGGCCACTGCACGGTGGAAGCGAATAACCTGTATGCTGGGACAAAATAAGTAACTAGTGCTGCAATGCGTGCTGACGTGACAAAGCTTTGTGTCAGCCGGGCGTGTTATGCTACTTTGCCTGTCTGGTTTCCATGTGAGCGCGGTTTCTATGTGACCGCGGTGATTACTGTGGTGGCCGCGAGGTACAGAGTTATATATCGTTGTATAATGTCGGGGTCGATCCGGCACGGGACGTGAATATTTAACAGTCAGCACGGGGCGCTGTCATTATGTGTACTGCGGAGAAGTAACTGAGGACCCCCGGGAATAATGTTCGCTGTAAAAGTTCATCGATTTGCATGTGCTGATAAATATTAGCATGCTAATTGTATATTTAAGTTACAGTTATCAGGGCTGGTAAGAAATTAATAGCCGTTTGTAACGGCTCTTCGCTGATAAATGTGAAAATTAGCAGTTGCTTTAGGATAAGCATGTAAAATTTGAATGGGGATGTTAAGAATGTATATATACTTATAAATTATATAATATATACATATATATATATATATATATATATATATAATATATATATATATTATGATATATATATATACTATATAGGGAAATGCAAATTTAAATGTGACGCTAAGGTAATTTCCTCACTCACAACTTGGCCGAAGAGAGGAAGAAAAACTATTTCACGCAAATAATTACACAGCAGAGAAAGCACTAATAGTGATGCGAAGGACATAGCCTTCTGTGCACAATAGCACTGGCTGCATTGGGCAGATCCAGAATGTGTGGTTTGAGCCAGTTGGGGGGGGGGGGCGAATCCCTAAGAGTATGACACAATTCGGAGAACTCATCGGATTTCGTTATGCATCGACAACTGATTTAAAACAAGCTTTCCTTGTGTAAAGTTCTTTATATTTTATATCATCTCCAGAAACGTCAAATTTGCGCCGATTTCAGATGTTTTTTTAAGGAGCCCACGACCCCCTCCGTGCCCCCATCCCACTCTGGATCAACCCCCTGTGGTGCTATTCCCAAATACCTCCGTCGAACCTGAGATCCGCACTAGGTCCAGATACATACTCCCGATCTCTCTCGCCCTCTCATCTCTACACCAGTGCGCTAGATCTACTCTATGTGTACCACTCAGCCCACAATAGGTCTCTATCTCCGCCTCTCACCCTCTCCGTACATGCTAGTGAGCTCTAACACTCGTATACGCTCACGGGCGCCCGTGGATAGACTGAGCGGGATGGTCTAATAACCGTCTTTCCGCCGCGCGCTGCCATAGTCACTACCGATACCTGGCTGGTGTCTAACATACATACACTTGTCGCACGGGACGTCGCGTCTCATATATAGCCAACGTACATGACCAACATCACTCATCTCATATCATTGCCTCGCCAACGACCTATCGCCGTAACATCGCTCTCGCTCCCACGCCAGGAGCTTCGGTCATCCCTCATTGGTGACGTCCTCACCCGCGACTTGGTGACCCTCCATCCGAGAGACCGTCCACGTGCAGGTCAGGTGTGCTGCAGACCCCGTCCGGCGCCGAGAACGACGTCCGACCGACGCGCGAGCATCGGCGCACCTGGATCTGGACGAGGGACGTCGGACGCAGGACGTGGGACGTCGCTACGAGGGACGTCTGTACGAGGGACGTGGTCGGCTGGCCGGCGTTCGGCGTCAGACTGTAGGGGGCGGCGGCGGATGGTCGCTGCCGTCGCCGCCGAAGACGCTGCTGCCGCCGCCGCCGGCCCCGGTCAGCCTCGTCACCCGAGTCGCTGGAGCCGACGACGAGCGGCACGCGGTCGGAGGACGTCATGTTCAGGTCGCTCCAGGTGGTGGTGTCGCGGCTCGTGCAGCTGGAAGGCAGCAGCCGACGTGGTTCCAGGTTCATCGGAGCCCAGGGCTCCGCGCACAGTATCTGAGGGTGGAGGAAACCGATGTCAGAATAGCTGCTGGGTGCAATGTGATGGATGTTGCGGGATGCTCACAAAATTCAGCACATTGTCAGCAGTTATCGGGGTTGGAGCACATTGGCAAACACCACATGAATTGCAGAGATGCACGGATTGTGTTCAGATCAGGGGAAGCGACTTTGAAGCCTAAACAGAAAATGTTTCAGCCGATGATTGGTCTACCGATTCTGGAGATACCGAAAAGCAAAGAGTTAACAGAACCCTTAAAGTATAAGTACATTGACGTCTCACACAAGAACTACCGCGCAGCTGCGGGTTTAGTTAACTCAGCTAACAAACAAGATCCTCAGAATCCTGCTTGTTTGAAGCATGTTAACAGGATCCTCAATGTATAAGTATATTGCCGCCTTGTCTAATCGCAATAACGTCAGATGCTGCGCTGGTTTCGTCGCATTTGGTTGACAGGAACGTAAAAGCTGAAACACAGCTCCCTCGCACGCAAATCGCGTCTCGCAACTCCCATTGAAATACACGCCCAATACTTTCCGCTCGCGTCTCGTCTCGCACCTCGCAGCTCCGCTGCGAAGTCGCGGCAAAGTTTCGCTCCCAAATAGCGGGTTTCGTGGCGACATCTATCTCGCGCGAGAGAGTTTACTCTATTTAAAAAATTCCACGCGATTTGCGTGCTAGACGAGATTTTTTAGCGAGACGGCCCAGAAGCAACACGCGATTGCCTGCGAAAGGCAATTTGCCTGCGAGACGCAAAATGTGCTGTGCTTCCACCTTTAATGCATAAGTGCATTGCCGCTTCATCCAAAATTAAGTTAAACTAAGCTGTCAAGCAATGAACCCTGCCGTTGCCCCGTGTTGAGGCGGCAGTAATTAAATTACCTTGTTTCAGATAACTCCTGCATATCGGACTTTGTTTTTGCATCCTGAAACCACTATCTGCATAAGACTGGCGCCTCAGAGTTATTAACCTCAATTGAATAGGGTCTTCAGTCGCCCGCCATTTACTGTAGATTCTTCCCCTGGGTATTCTCAAGGCAATAATGGTAGCGAGGCGCAAAAATGTGTCAATGTGAAGAGCTTTGCAAAACGTATCGAAATAATGTTAAATCCTTTTTGATTATGATATATTTGTCAGATCATGGTCAAGCTTAAATTTGGTTTTGAATTTGCATTTCTCGTAAACATAAATCCTGAATTCACGAAATCAAATACATTCACTCGCTCTCTCAACCTACTCGTGACCCTCGCTCTCTCCTCCCACAATTCCATCTTCTCTCTCTCTGCGCGATATGCTCATTTACACCTACATGACTATATACATGCTTGTTGTGTGCGTGGCGTGCGAACCTCTCTCTCTCTCTCTCTCTCATCTCTCTCTCATACTCTCTTCACATACATATACACTCCTCATGCCGACTCTGACTCATGGTCTCTCCTATATAATATACCTCTGCTCTCTCTCTCTCTCTCTCTCTCCTCTCTCCTCTCTCTTTTTTTTTTTTTTTTTTCCCTTCTCTCTCTCTCCTCTCTCTCTCCCAGTCTCCTATCACTCTTCTCTTCTCTCTCTTCTCCTCTTCTCCTCTCATCATACCTATCTCGCATACATACATGGTCATCGTATCATCTCTCTCCTCACCCGTGCATTCCCTCCTCCCTCCTCTCTTCTCTACTATATTTTTCTCTCTCTCTCTCTCTCGTCTTCTCTCTTGTCTCTCTCTCTTCTCTCCTCCTCTCTCTCTTCTCTCTCTCTCTTCGCTCTCGCTCTCGCTCTCGCTCTTCGCTTCGCTCTCGCCTCTCGCTACTTCGCTCTCGCTCTCGCTCTCGCTCTCGCTCTCGCTCTCGCTCTCGCTCTCGCTCTCGCTCTCGCTCTCTCGCTCTCGCTCTCGCTCTCGCTCTCGCTCTCGCTCTCGCTCTTGCTCTTGCTCTTGCTCTTGCTCGCTCGCTCGCAATTTTTGCTCTTCATCAATCGTCCTTGGCTGGTAGTTTTTCGCCGCACGGCCTTCTGACCGCCTTTCAGGGTCCAACACTTACAGACAATGGAGGTCGTTAGCGATGGAAGCACATTGACTTTTGGAAGAAAGAATACGTTGCAAAAGACGACGTAAAATGCAGAGGCGGATCCAGGAGGTGGCCGCAGGAGCCGCGGTTCTCCCCCCGCCAGAACGCCAGAAGGGCGCCCCAAGGGCTGTCCGTCGCCGGGCACCGCCAGGCGCCCGGTGATGGACGTGAGCACTCAGCCTCTATACTATGACTACAGGGTGCCCCTTTTACCACTTTGGCGCCCCTTAACTATCTTTAGCGCCCCTGGATTGTTGGAAGGCGCCCCTAAATTTTCCTGCGGCCCTCTCCTAAAAACTCCTGGATCCGCGCTTGTAAAATAGCTGCCAATATTGGATCTCTTAGCGTAGTATAAGCCATTTACGATGTCGTCGCTCTGGAGACCACCTTTATTGGACGGACAGATGCTGCCACTGCCAGGGTCATTGGTGGTGAAAACAATAATTTCTCACGACCGCCTTATATCGATTACCAGCATGAATGATACCTAGAAGCGGAGGAAGTAAGAAAAGGTATATTAGAGTGTAATCAATCTAGTTTTGGTATTTTGTCGGCTTTGGTGTTATATTAAATAAGAGGAATATTTTTTTTTAGATTGAACCGATTTTTGAAAACCAAATGATGAATTTTTAATCACGGGTCTTTTTAGATACAAAATGTATTCGATTTAAAATAAAAAATATATATGCAAGAGAGGGCACTTACAATATAATAATTTGAAAATAAAGATAAATAATCTTTTCACAAGCACTCCGAAGATTGAATGGAAGCAAAATACAAATATATCTTAGGTTATCGGGAGCTGGGTTATCTTTAAAGGCATAAACATCATCAATGTATGTATGAGGTACACCGATCTACCATTCAGCCGCCGTTTGGATCGCGTCAGTGGTATGGGTGTTACACCTGTGCGCCCGAGAGAAATTACTTAGTAGGTACACCTAACCACTTTCTCTACCTCGTTTCCTCCCATATCCTCCACTTCTCTCATTTTCCCGCTCCGTCGCCGCCGCCACGGACCGCTAACGGGCCGAATTCCGTCAACGAACGGTCAGCGCGCCAAATTCCCGCCAGTAGACGTCAGCGCGCCGAATTTCCGCCAGCAGACGTCGGCGCGCCGAATTTCCGCCAACAGACGCCGGCGCGCCAAATTTCCGCCAACAGACGCCGGCGTGCCAAATTTCCGCCAGCAGACGTCAGCGCGCCAAATTCCCGCCAGTAGACGTCGACGCGCCAAATTTTCGCCAGCAGACGTCGGCGCGCCAAATTTCCGCCAACAGACGCCGGCGCGCCAAATTTCCGCCAATCGATAGCTTGCTGCCGCCACGGGAAATTTTATCTCGGCGTTAAACGAGTCGGACCCTAGAAGCGGGATATGTCCAGTGGACAGCGTGCCAGCTTAGCGAGGCACGCGAGTCTACTATAGTGTAGTTCTCCTGTGTAAACAAACCGCTGGTCAATACTCCTTGTGCTCGCTGTCGCGCGCATCTGGGGACAAGTTTTCAGAAAGAAAGAAAAATATGCAAAATCAAATTGTAATGAACAGCGTAGTTCACAGTGACAGGCGTTCGGTGCATAAATATCTGATGTGTTGCAAACAAAGCATTATGCAGCAGAGGCTTAATGGACGGGCTCGACGAGACGGTACGGCTCAGCACCGACACATTTCAATGCGAATTCAATGAGCGTCAAATGCAGCCCTCCGGAGTCAAAACACGCACACAGTTGATATCATCGCATCTAAAATTTATATTGTGCATGAGTTCATATTTTGCATGTAGCTGTTCATTGTCAATAATATTCCGATCCCGACTCTTGGACACAATTTGATGAGGCAGGTTTTTCGGGTGGCTGGGTGTCACTGGAAGTGCATGTACTATCTATTAGCTGCGAATAACATTGTTTGCTTGAAGCACCATTAAGAACATCTTCTGGGTACGATGTATTTCAAGCAGCCTCCAAGTCAATCCTCTAATACGAGAAGCTTGATCCTCTAACACGATAGAAGATCCTGCCGTCGAGCTTGTTTTCTTAGCATTGTTTATCGGAGTTCCAGGATCGAGACCCCCTCCCCTCCACACCCCCTCCCCACACCCTCTTCTTCCCAACCCTCTCCCCCTCCCCTCCCCTCCCCTCCCCACCCCTCCACTCCACTTCCCAAACCCTCCCCTCCCCATCCCTCCCCATCCCTCCCCTCCCCCTCCCCACCCCGACAAGACACGGCCCATGGGCCATGACCTGCAGTTCAGGCAACTGTTTTCAGGCAGTCCAATCCGGATCTCGGTGTTCCCAGCGCGGGCCTGACGGTCGATAGAGGAGGCGAGGGCGGCGGAGGCCAGGGGGGGGGGCAGGAAGGGGTGGGGCGGCCGATTGGAAAGTCTTCTCTCACCACCATCGGTAATCATCCTGATTGACGGCCGGCGGTGGCCGCTATCCTCACGTGACTGGACTGAGGGCCAGACACCATGGGAATCTGACACTGGTGGTGCCCGTCACCGCCACCGCCCGTCACCACCACCGCCCGTCACCGCCACCGCCCGTCACCACCACCGCCCGACGGCAGGACACCAGACACTATATCTCACTCACACCCTGCAGCCGAGTGACAAGGCAGCTGCCGGCAACCGAGTCGCCAGAAGATAGTAGAGGAAGGTTTGACAACGGTGGAAGAACTTCAGCAGAAGGGACTGCTCTGGTGTTAGTCTTAGTATTGTTGGTCTACTAGAGGAAGGTTTGACAACGGTGGAAGAACTTCAGCAGAAGAGACTGCTCTGGCGTTAGTCGTGACATTGTTGGGCAAGCAAGCATTATATATAAGCGCAAGCTATGAGGATATTAATGCATCCACATTGCCAGTGTTCAGTGAGCAATGAACTTTGTGGACAAAGATGCATTGTATGACTGAACTTGTATGCATCATTAACGTTTTTGATGCGTTGCATACTGTTTGTTTGAAAAGGTTTCATGTATTCATATTTATGTTTCCATGTGTTAAAATGCATCAATATTTACGAATTAGATTATGCATGCAGATTGCAGGTGGTTTAAAAGTGGTCAAAATAGTTCATACGCGCACGGCCGAGGGTTTGCGCCAAACACGAAAGGCCAGGGTTTGATTTGTGCCCCTCAAAGGTCTCGAAATCTATGCAAGATAGCGACAAGCAGACAAATGTGTTAGATAGCTCGAGACAAGCTCTATCGAAAGGAAATCTATATTGTTTAGGTCAGATCAATATTGCGGTCACCAGAGGTCATAAAATGTCATATTTTCCGGTTGTAGGACTCCAGGAACCCCAAAATATATCGGGAACTATGAAAGGGAACTAGGAACAAACAGAAATAACAATGGACAACTCTTTAAAAAATGCAGTCGCTATAGAGTCCTCATATTTTAAATCAGGTAAGTACCCATTTAAAGGGAGTGTGCCTACTCACATTGGTCATGTGGAGTTGTTGACACTAGTCTGTAGAACATATTTTCTGATTTAGCAGTACGTTCATTCCCCAAGAATCACTTTTAGTTGCTGGAATATTCCAAAGTCGCCAAATCACATACTGCAGGTAAATTAATTATCAATTCACCAGAGAGCTTTCGCACTAGAAGCAATTGCTTTAAATTACACGCTAGCAGTTAATATTGTTAGTCTGGCCAGTGACGCCATTAAGTAACATCTTCGCTACTCTGTTAATAGTGACGATCGTTTATGAGTTTGAAACAAAACAAATGCCAAACAGAATTAAGTAAGAAATTCAACAAGGGGCTCCAGACATGAATTTTATCGTAACCAATAATTCAAAGCAATAGTTCTTACCCATAATAAAAATATATTTGACATTTCAAAAAGAGTAAAGCACATTCCCTTTAAGGCTCTAAGCTTGATCAAAGTCAAATGGGTTGGTTGACTTGAAGGAAAAGGGCTATTTTGGAGTTATTGTTGACAAAGTTGTTTTTCACAAATTTATTTTACCTTTTACAGATAAGCATTTGTGATCCACCAATCATGTTTTCTCATCAACGCTTTGACAAATAAGTAACTGAGTGACTAGATAAATTATCTTCTTAATTTGACCTCAGGTCAAGGTCATTTGGTGACTTAGGCAGACTGAAATAATTGGCTTGATCAAATGCATATTCTTGTAATAGGAGGCATTTGCATATTTTCCCGTTCACTTATAATGGTTAGGCCAAGACATTGACCTGGCCTTAGGTCACCCATAAAATGAATTGGAGTACACAATTTCAGGAGATTATGATTTTATTTGATACTGTAAGTTTCAAATCTCTCGGACAAATACTGTGGTTTTGGCACGATAACAAACATTATGGAAATAAGGTCACTTGACGTGACCTGGTTTACCTGAGATGACCTGAAATAAAAACTTTTATAACATGTGGGAATTTCTTGCTGAATTAAATTTGGTGGCACTGGCACTGCACGACGCCGTGTTTTGCTATTCATAAAATAACGGAGGGCAATCAGCCCCCCTCAATCATGCGCGTGTAAAATCTCCCAACGATATCTGCAATTGCGCCCAAACTCTGATTTAAAATGTTGCAATTTGCAGCCGACAGGATGCTAAATTGGATTGCTTTGAAGTGCTCTCCATTCAAAATGAATTACGAAATAAGCTTATTTAATTTTCGTGCAAGATCAACAGTATAATTCCCGAGAAAGTCAACACAAGTGGTAACTTAAGTGAAGTCTGGTTCAAAAGCTAATATCTTCATATCAATTTTACTCCATATGGTTTAAGTGCCTTGGGTCTGCATATTCTGAGCTTCTATATTAGTCAACCTCTTCCCGGGTTAAGCTGAACAAACATTCAACAATGGCAGCACTTAGTGCTGACATACGGTCTATTTTGAAATATTATTAAGTTATGTAGGGCGAGTCGGAGAGGAGTATACGGCAACCGCTGAGCGATTTTGTTGAGCGATTTTAATCGGAGCTGAGATAATCATCTTTGTATATTTTAACCAGTTAATGTTGCTGAATAATTATAAACACATGCGTGTGTTGGTGATCGCATGTGTAACGTAATGTTGTCAAGTGTAATGTTGCTCATCATCCCAACTTGTCGAATATTTCCGTCCATTAAACCTGTTGCAGGAAGCTACCGTCACAGCTGAGGTCACGTGACGTCACAACGCTGTTCCACCCACCGCGATGTCCTGAGTTTCCTTTGAGCAACACTCCGTCTAACGGACAAGTCCTGAAACCCAGTCTCAGACAANCCCAGCTGGCCAGCAGTGCTATCAACAGGCACCAGAGTCCGGTGTTGTATTAGCTGCGTGGCGTCACAGGTCACGGACTCGTCTAAGGAAATTTGACTTTGGGGGGGGGGGGCTGACGTGAACCGTAATACCGACATGCAATATTGAACCCGGCACTAGGATAAACCCGGTGTCTCCGACAGCGACCTATGGTAGCCAACAGGATTTTATGGCCGAATTAATTTTGTATTTGTTGGTGGAATCCTGCTGTCTGCGGAATGTATAATCACATCAATTTATTGTGGCCAAAAACCCATTTCATTTGAAACCGTACCAGTATCTCTTATCAGTACCTCGTACCCGTACCTCGTACCCGTACTCGTACCCGTACCTCGTACCCCGTACCCGTATCTCGTACCCGTACCTCGTACCCGTACCTCGTACCCGTATTTCGTACCCGTACCTCGTACCCGTACCTCGTACCCATCGTTGTACCCGTACCTCGTACTCGTATCTCGTACCCCGCTATATTGTCCCTCGTTATCTCAGGGACCAATGATGGCAGCGAAACGCGCAAGGTGGAATTCAAATTCTCTCAGTGAGACGTATCTAGCACACAGTTAAAATTTGCAAATTCAACTCACATGCCAGATAAAGGTCAGGTCAAAGGTTAAAAACAATGTATTTCAGTAAATGGGCTATACTATCCAACCCTTCAAAGACTTTGACTGCGACCGCCGGCCATCATCACCCAAAGTGCTCACAGTGGTAAAATACACATTCTGAATAAGCGAAAGTAATATTGTTTGCAAAGGACAAGGACAAGGTCAGGTCACAAAAGGCCACTGATCACTATGCGTGAAAGATCTACAAAAGGCATGTGCCACATGTTTTATGGGCTACTTTGCATATAAAATTCTATAGTGATAGTAATTTTACCATCTGAATTCATTTAAATAAAGCTAGTGTCCACCTCAGGTCAAGGTCAGGTAACATGAGGTGAAAATGTTAAGTTGATAAATCTAGATGAAATGGCACGTTTATAGACCAGTTATGTCTTAGATATACAGTTTTGGAATTTATGTGTCTGCATCTGGTCATTAAAAGCAAAAAAACGTAAATAAAACATATTACTTGCTGAGAATCCATCTACGTATACGTACTAAGGGAGACTTATCAGTCAAAAAAAAAATATTGTTTCGAAATTTGGTTTCGGTATTGTTAATTTTCCTATGGTTCTCCAACATATATTCCGGTTTAGACATCTCAGCAAATTTCGATTTTGTGGGCATGTTTCAGAAGAAGAAAAAAATTGTGGGTGAAAAACAGCAATGTCAAAAATCTGAGATAGGCAATTTGTAGTCCTTGCTATTTGCTATTTTTTGACATGTTCTTCTATATTTTACTCACAAAGTGGTCTTTGTACAGCCTGTTAAATTTTTGCTGATTTTACAGTAAAACTCGTGTTAAGCGACGTCACTAAATTTTGCTAAATCTAAAGTTTTTTTTTTGCACAGATGATGTGTAATTGTTGTGGGAGAAGGTATCCGAAGTTTCACATTGATAGTGCCATTGTGTTTTGAGCTACCGAGAAAGTTAGTCATTGGGGTAACATTCCCCCCGGTCAATGGTAAATTAACCCTATTCCGCCGTGGGGGGCAGATTCTGCACCCCAGTGGTTTTTTGCTTGCCGCTCCCAAACCGTTTGGTCTAACGTCCTGAAATGTTCTAAATTTTGCAATAACTAGTTAACATGTGTTGTGTCAAAATTTTCAAAAAATCGGCAAAGCAGAGGCGGTGCCAGGATCCTGTTTTGGGGAGGGTGATTCGAATGCAGTTGTGTGATTCATACTTTCATCATAGTTTGCGTTGCAATAAAGGCGTCAGAAACGTTTTTACTGCAATATGCATAATACCTATAACTGGGATTCTACATATTTTTGGGGAAGATGCACACTCAGGTGCGAAAAAAGGAGTCAATACCATCCCTCAAATTAGGTCCACCTTCAACTTAGCATGATGATAAAGCATTGCGTTTATGGTGCCACGACGTTGTTTACCTGGATCCGCCTATGCACTATATATTGCATATAACAAATTACTTCAAATAATGCACACATTTGACGTCCATATCGTCCCAAACAATCATGAACAGCACACATTTGTTATCAGAACATCCCCACATTTTACATCCCCTGACGACGCCTATTATTTTTCATTTTAGTATATTAATTTTGATATATTGCAGCCCAGTACCTACATTTCAAGCTCAAAAACCTTTTTGGATGCAAATAGGTCGAACCACATGACCGCAATGACCTTTCAAAACACCCCCAAATTGTCGTATTTTGCATCCTTTACCTCCCATTTTTGAACAAAAAATATAATAGTCTAAAAAGGAAATCTTGTAATGGAAAAATCGAGTGGCGTTTGTCCCATCGAAATCAACAGCAGTTATCAAGATCGCTGGGAGGGAGGGGGCAGAATCTGCCCTCCTCACAGCACGTTAACGTCTACATCTACAATTACATCTACATCTACATCTTAACGTAATTCTTGCCGCCAGCACGGATGGGGTTAACGCAAGTTTCCTAACGCTGATTTTTTTTTGCAGTGCAGCGCAAAATAAGCGCATATTATAGAGACGTATTCCATCAATATTAATAGACTTATGAACCGAACATTTTTTGCGTCGCACGCCGTGCGATGCTGCAAACACCGGTCGGGCCGGATTCGGGACCTCTTTATCAGGTTTGGCTTCACTGCTTGCCTCTGGCAAGCCTCACCACGTTCTTTGGGATAGTGAAACGGTAGTTATTATAATACGAATATGAAGCGATACAGTTCATATTATCTGTCGCCAAACAATACAAAATGAGTGTTACAAAATATACATAATTTATTTGTTAGGCTTACGTTGTTGTCCCACATGCGTCCAGCAGAGCCCCATTACCTGCGCTTACACAGTATGCTCTCAGATCTATAATAATTGAACTGCCAGATGCAGCATTTGCGATACGTGTAGTTCTTGACGACAAGAACGGATCTGCCGATACGCGGCATTACAAGATAACAAGATTGCTGTCAAGTACAGCAGCTTGGCCACCAGACTATCTTTATCTGCCTTCATTTCATCTATGAGCCGTTACGTTTCTTGTCGGCTCAAGACATCAAAGGCTTCAGGCCTGCATTTGTGGGCTGTCACGCCAGTTCGCACTGCCCCCCCCCCCAGTGGCCGAATTTCAGCCCGACTGGGGGCTGGAGCTGTGACTGGGGGAATTGCCCCCCCCCCCCCAGTTAACATGTTAGACGAGTCCCTGCCACAGGTGGCAATTGGCATGTTAAGAAGAACGTATGGATGTAAGTTCGGATAGATAACGCCACAGCATATGCTCAGCCATTAACTAACTTGGGCACTGATCGGGCACAATGGTTTAATCACATTGTGCCCAATCAGTGCTCAAGTTAATTGTTGGCAGGGTGGTTAGCTTTGCAATGCACCTTTGAGCTTGACATTTCGTGAAAATCTTCATAATCAACTAGAGTAATCTTAGAGCACTGCATGTTTTTAAATCAGTGATTAGTTAGCGTTTACAAGAGTTGATAGCCTTAACTCAAAGGGTAATCACAAGGTGACATTTTCGGAACAGGGTTGATGTATTCACTGGATGGAACACTCTTGAACACCACCGCTGCCGAGCCGAGACAACCGCTGCGACACGACCCCGCCGGGACGGTGCCTCGGGTCATCTGACGTAACTGACCTTCGAGATGCAAACATAGCATAAACGACTTGATGATGCAAACACATAACACGCCCACACTGCACACGCATATATAACAAGGGTAAAAATAAACAGCCATGATCAGGCGTTACTCAACATTTTTAATCTCAGACCCTGCAGGGTCTAAGATTAAAGAGATGGTTTGAACAGGACATGGTTTAATCAGGTATATTTGATGCAATCTATGCCTTAGCGTTCCGCAAAGCTCAGGTAAGCCAGCGTGCATCAATTTACGTCATATTGCTTTGTGTAAAGTTCAGGTATAATATTAACTGGGCTACTTAAAGTTCAAACTCTTTTTCAGGCATGCTTAGCTTGCCTTTCTTTACATAAACTTGCTCTTTTTGCCATAAGCTGCAACACGTTAACCGGCCTTCAACACTTATACCGTGCATATACTTTTCGATTGAAGACTTATCCTAGACGAATCAGACGCAGATCCAGAGGGGGTGTTAGGGCGTTCCCCATCTGAACCGGGTCACGCCCATGGCGTGCCCGTAGGTCGCGCCCGGACGGCGCCACTTGTTGTATGTGGCGCCTCCTGACCGACATCCTGGATCTGCGCCTGCAAATAATAACATTTGTATGTAGCACATTATTATTTTGTCCTAAGCTGAAATCACGAATGTATCTTAATTAAATACATGTTGCAAAGCAACAGACCAAAGTCAATTATAATTTTTTTTCTCAGTAATGATTTTATAAAAGATCGTTTGATCGATCGTTCTCAGTAAAGATCGTTCTCAGTTATCACTGTTAAAAGAAGTTAAGCGTCATGAGATGATCAACTGGATAGATGGACAAGAAATTAATAATTATTCGGCTCTGATGTTAAGTTTGACATACTTGCCTCAAATATCTTGTCGCTTCTTTCCTATTCTCCAAAAATAACATTAAAGGAACACTGCCACCTTAACATAAGATTTGAGTTGAGATAGCCATTTTCCGTGCTAGGCATTAAAATTATGTATAGTATAAATTAAAACAACCACCGAGGTCGAATCACAAATAAATTTGAGTTTGGTTTTGACACCTGTAACATCCCCCAGTCCCCAGTGTATTTTGAACGGGGACCCTGATCCGATGACGTCGTAACTCTTTTAACCTAAATGTTGATGATAGTCGACTTTGTTTTAACATTTGGCCGTATATTATAGCCGTATCTCGGCAAGCGTGAAGGTTTTCTCTGATTCCCGAAATTCCTTTCATATGACGTTATCAGCCCCAAATATTAAAACTGTAAACTTTTTATGAAAATTGTGCACTTTGTGAGAAACAAACTGCCATAATCCGTGTTCGGCAGCAATTACTTCATATTTAGCACCACAAGCGGCGTATATTTGAGAACTTTTGGGAAGGTGGCAGTGTCCCTTTAACTCAACATTTCTATTGTATGAACCTCCACTGCTGAACGACAGTAAATAGGATACAAAGCGGCGTCGAATCAAGTTGAATTTGTTTGCACAGGCGTTTCAGAGATCCCCGAGGCAGTTGGCAGCAGACAGAGCTCGGCGGCCTGTCTGGCCGTGCCAAACAGATGGTATTCACCTCCGAACCAGAGACCGCCCCTACGAGAGAGACCCTCCCAGCCCCCCTTCCTCCCACTCCCCGCAGTCAACGGCCATTAACGTACATACACACACCGAGTGACCGGCGCCTCGGACGATAACATGCATCTCTGATACTGCATATAGCGGGCATTGGCTCTCTCTCTCACTCTTCCTTTCTGCCCCCTCCTCTCCACATCGCTCTCGCTCTCGCTCTCGCTCTCGCTCTCGCTCTCGCTCTCGCTCTCGCTCTCACTCTCGCTCTCGCTCTCGCTCTCGCACCCGCACTCGCGCTCATGGACGGTCACATGGACAAGGCGATGATAACGACAAATGGTTAAGGACAATTTGTTCGGACGAACACAAGGCTGAACACAGGAGTACCTACATAGATACAGACACCATGGGCACAATCTTACCCAGACATGTGCCAAGATCCAAAACAGATTCGTATCCAGGATCCCTAGTATTAAAGATCTGGGATTTTGTTGGGTTCTAGATCCTGCAGGATCATTTTGTCGTGCGATCCCGTAAATCTTGGATCTGTGATTTTTCGTGGGATTCTGTCGATCTTGGATCTGTGATTTTTATTTTTAGTGGGATCTCGTGGAACTTGGATCATATTTTTTGGTCAAGCCATTCACGGGACAGTGACACATTTCAGCCTCCATCCCGTTCCAGCTCATTCAGCCAGACCCAAAACCGTTTAAACCCGAATTCATAACTGATGGGGCTCACGATCCCACCTGTTTCAAAGCTAAAGCAATAAGCATATACTACTATTTGCTGTGCTAAAACAAAAAAATGCATGTATGTTATACCTTTAACTTCCACACTCAATGTCATTGGTGTAATATTTACATGTGGTAGTCGCACATGTGCCAAAATAAATAAAAAATATCCGGGATCCAGGATCCCTTTGATCTAAGATCTTGGATCTTGTTGGGTCCTGGACCCTGCAGGGTCATTTTGTCTTTAAATCCTGTTGATCTTGGATCCTAGAGAGAAAAAATCGTGGGACCCTATGGATCTTGGATCTTGACAAATAAGTTTGCCGTGGGATCTTTTGGCTATGGCACATTGGCACATGTCTGATCTTGCCAAGTCACGTGATCGCACCCAATCTTACCAATTGCCGTAGAACGGCATATGGTGCGCCGGCCTGCACAACTTATGGAACCTGGACCGAACCGGGAAGTATACCGATGAAACCTGGACCGAACCGGGGAGTTTACCGTTCTTCAGTCTAGTGTTCTACCGACTGAGCTGTTTCAACAATGGAGCTTGAACAAAGCAAACGACTTGGTTCCCTAAGGGCGGCATTCTGAGCACTCCATTCACTGCATGCACATTCGCGGCACTTGGTAAGATCGAGCCCAGGAAGGAGATGTGTTACTCTATTCTGGGTGCGGGGCCAAACGCGGATGCAGGAGGCGATGTGCCACGGCTAACTGCAGTGGTCCATTACCCCCGGTCATTAGGGAGCTAAGCCATGAGAAACACAGGCTGGAACTGGAAAACGGCGGGCCGTTCCAGTGGAAGCAGCCATTTCCACGGGGGATTACCTCATCTACTGCTGATGTGACAATAGTTGAGCCCTTCTACCGAGATTAGGTCACGCTTATTTGCATAAGGTACCAATTTACCGTGCATGTCCACTGTGTACTTCCGTTTTCTAAAGTGATGCGCTTAATTGCATACTTGATGAGCAAGAATAGAGAAGGCTAATTTCTTCATATGTCTTACGGGTCTTTGATGTGAAGAGAACTTGGCGCTTATGAGTTGTGTTGTGGCTGATGGCGATTAGGACGCTTGCAAACCGTTGCCTGTTTGTAAGCACACAATGCAGTGGATCCAAGCATAGAGACATCAAATGGATCGTCGTCTGAACCATGGTCAAAATGATGACATTTTGTAGGACCTGATTCCTTACCATTATTGTGCAGAGAACTATACCAAAAAATGGGCACTGGGGAAATGTGTCGGTGACTGAGGACAGATGAGTGTTCTTATGTCGGTGACTGTTGGCAGATTGTTCCGTGTGTGGTGACTGATGCAGATTGTGTCTTGTATCGTGCACTGATGCGTGATGGCAGGTGTGCCTTGTGGTCGGTGCACTGCATGGTAGATGAGATGTCCTTGTGTTCGGTGACTTGAATGCGTAGCATTGGCAGTGTCCTTGCTATCGGTGCTCTTGATGGCCAGATGAAGTGTCCTTGTGTCGGTGACTGATGGCAGATGCCTGTCCTTGCTATCGGCTGACTGTATGGTGATGCAGGTGTGTCCTTGCCCTCTTTATGTCGGTGGCTGATGGCAGATGCCAGTGTCCTTGTTATCGGTGACTGCATGGCAGATGAGCTGTCCTTGTATCGCGTGACTGATGCGCAAGTATGAGCTGTCCTTGTGTCGGTGACTAGATGGAGCATGTGTCCTGTATCGGTGACTGATGCGTGATGGCAGGTGATTGTCCTTGCTGTCGGTGGCTGATGCCAAGATGTAGTGTCCTTGTATCGGTGACTGATGCCAGGATGAGTGCCTTGTTATCGGTGACTGATGCAGATGAGTGTCCTTGTGTCGGCTGACTGATGGCAGATGTGTCCTTGTATCGGTGACTGATGGTGCATGCGGCAGGATGCTGGTCCTTGTATCGGCTGACTGATGGCAGATGAGCCTGTCTTGTGTCGGTGCGCTGCATGGCCAGCATGAGTGTCCTGTATCGGTGACTGATGCAGATGAGTGTTCCTTGTATCGGTGACTGATTGGCAGATGTGTAGTCTTGTGTCGGTTGACTGCATGCCCGTAGAATTGGTGTTCCTTGCTGTCGGCTACTGATGGCAGATGTGTCTTGCTATCGCGCGTGACTGATGGTGATGGCAGGTGCTGTCCTTGATCGGGTGACTGATGGCAGCATGAGTTTCCTTGTATCGCTGTGACTTGATGGCAGATGCAGTGTCCTTGTGTCGGTGCGCTTAGCATGGCAGATGAGTGTCCTGTATCGGTGACTTGATGGCAGATTGAGTGTTCCTTGCTATCCGGTGACTGATGGCAGATGAGTGCTCTTTCTGAGTTTCTGAGTGCGGTGGCTGATGGGCAGATGATGTCCTTGTATCGGTGACTGATTGCAGATGCAGTGTCCTTGTATCGGTGACTTGATGCATATGAGTGTCCTTGGTGTCGGTGACTGCATGGCAGAGTGTCCTTGTGTCGCGTGACTGATGGTAGATGAGCATTCCTTGTATTCGGTGACTTGATTGGCAGATGAGTGTTCCTTATGTCGGCTGCACTGATGGCCAGATTGAGTAGTCCTCTGTGTCGGTGACTCATGGCGTAGATGGTGTCCTTGTATCGGTGACTTGATGGGCAGATGAGTGTCCTTGTGTCGGTGACTGATGGCAGATGTGTTCTTATGTCGGTGACTGATGGCATATGAGTGTCCTTGTGTCGGTGGCTGATGGCATATGAGTGTCCTTGTATCGGTGACTGATGGCAGATGAGTGTCCTTGTATCGGTGACTGATGGTAGATGAGCATCCTTGTATCGGTGACTGATGGCAGATGAGTGTCTTTGTGTCTGTGACTAATGGCAAATATGTCACCATGCCCCAATCCCGGTATTTATGTTTTAACGGTAACGGTGTTTGCTTGCGCCCATCATAGCGTTATGAACAATCGGCTGCTTTTAGTGTAGAACACTAGTCAAAATAAAAAATAATGTGGGTGTCTCATAAAATCTTAAGACTATTGTTAGCAGCGGCTGAACATAAAGGCTCAGAGCATTATACAAAAAAATGGTTCCAAGTTAGCCGGCTGCCAGGAAAATCTGCCTGTGATGCGCTAGTGACCAGCTTATGCAGCAGAGCACGCGCATTGCACAAGGGAACGTGCAGATCATATTCTTGGCTCATTTTGCGTTGAATAAGGATGACACTGAATGGTTCCTGAACAAGTGAAATCGTGACCGGGAAATAGCATTGTGCATGGACGAAATATAATCTTCAGTTAAGTTTTCGTCGCCAGCTTTGACAAAATGACCTATAATTAGCCAGCTGATTGCAGGAAACAGAATTGAGAGTCAAAGAAGCAATGCATGACGAATGTGTCCAGAACTTGACACCCATAGGCTTCGGGCTTGCCCTGAAAATTACTGAAACATAGTTTGGTTACTCGATAATCGGTCACAAAGTGCATTTAACCCACGACCCGGTGGGCCTTTGAGACAACTTCGCCATGGTGTGGGGGGGGGTCAAAACGACCCCCGTCTAACTCTAAAATTAAAGGGGCTAGAAAGACGCAGAGAGCTTTCGAAAACTCTTCGAAATGGACATTTGAAGTTAATTAGGGTATTTTTGGCTTAGGTCAACATTGAGGTCACCAAAGGTCATCAAAGGTCAAATTTTCCAGTTTTAGGACGTTGCTTAGAATATAAAAAACATTATCTGGGGAGCTATGATAGTAATATAAAGAGAGATTAAAATAGCCTAATACTGCATAAAAATAGTTGTACCCAAAATTTTCATTTTTTGGTAAAACTATTTTTCGCAAATAAAGTTTTACCTAACAACGATAAAGCACCACATTTAACACCATAATGTTTGTCTCGTCAAGGCGCGTAGAAACATATAAATGATGACCTAAGCAGGTCACCTTTAAAATTTGACCTCAGGTCAAGGTCATTTGGTGACCCAGGTAGGTCATGTTGCATATGGGGCGACGTTGCCTGACTGGACAAACACAGTGGTGTCATCTGCTTGTCTATCGTTATTCTATCAATAGTTATTATCAAAACATTGTTATTGACCTCATATGACCTCAAATGACCTTGCAGATATCACTGAGCAGCAATCACACGTGGGTCATCAATAATGAGCTAAAATTATATGATTCTAAAAGAAATGGCCTGATCCAATGCATATTATCTGAAAAGGAAGCACTTCTATATTTTCCCGTTCACTTATAAAGGCTAGGTCAGGAAAGTGACCTGACCTTAGGTCACCGATGCAACGAGTTCGAGATACACCGATTGTAGGTACTTATAACTTTAAAAAATCCTGCAAGCTTCAAATATCTCGGAAAAAGACTGTGGCTCGGGCACGATCACAAACATTTTGAAAGGTAAGGTCACTTGACGTGACCTGGTGATCTGAACTAAGATGACCTGAGGTTGAAGCTTTGACAAAGTGTGGGAAATTGATTTCAAAACAGCTGTATAAAATTTGGCGGCTCTGCGTGCCACTGTTTTTCCGCTATTCCGAGAAGAAAAAACTCAGAGGGTGTCAAAGTGACTCCCACCAAGCCGAGGGTAAAAATCATCATACCTGTGTGCCTGGCCGGTAAGTTAAGATGGTAATCCATCCAAAGAACCAAATTGTTAACCGTCCTCGCACTACGCCAAGATGACAACCGCAAAAGTAGCTCTGCTGCCTCGAGTGGAATGAGGATCATCCGTCGTATATTGCCACTCTCTGCTGGTCTGTCAATAAACCAGGGCCAGAACATCGGCATCGACTATACGACCAGCGATATGAGCGGTCATACGACCGATACGAGCCATGACACGATGGCCAGTGTGGGCGTGTCGATACCGACGGACGCGGCCGTCTGGTGACAGCTGGGGACAGCTGGCGACAGCCGGCGACGTCCCGCCGTCCTCCCGTCCTCCCGGCGTCCTCCCGCCGTCCTCCCGGCGTCCTCCCGGCGTCCTCCCGGCGTCCTCCCGGCGTCCTCCCGGCGTCCTCCCGGCGTCCTTCCGGCGTCCTCCCGGCGTCCTTCCGCCGTCCCGCCGTCCCGCCGTCCCGCCGTCCCGCCGTCCCGCCGTCCCGCCGTCCCGCCGTCCCGCCGCTCCCGCCTCCCGCCGTCCCGCCGTCCCGCCGTCACCGCCGATCCCGCCGCCCTCCGTCCCGCCGCTCCGCCTCCCGCTCGCTCCCGCCGTACCGCCGTCCCGCCGACCCCCGTCCCGCCGCTCCGCCGTCCCGCCGTCCGGCCGCCCGCCGTCCGCCGTCCCGCCGTCCCGCCGCTCCCGCCGTCCGCACCGTCCGCCGTCCCGCGTCCCGCCGCCCGCCGTCCCGCCGTCCCGCCGTCGCCGCCGTCCTGCCCGTCCGCCGTCCCGGCCGTCCCGCCGCTCCCGCCGTCCCGCCGTCCCGCCCCCGTCCCGCCGTCCCGCCGTCCGCCCGTTCCCTAGCCGTCCGCCGTCCGCCGTCCCCGCCGTCCCGCCGTCGCGTTCCCGCCGTCCGCCGCTCCCGCCGGCTCCCCGTCCGCCGTTCCCGCCGTCCCGCGCGTCCCGCCGTCCCGCCGTCCCCCGTCCGCCGTCCCGCCGTCCCGCCGTCCCGCTGTCCCGCTGTCCCGCTGTCCCGCTGTCCGCTCCGTAGCCGGGCGCTGGCATCTCCGTGGAGCTGCGTTTATATTCAATTGGAATTCTTGCAGGATATTTATTAGACGGTGACTGGACTTCGATTGAATACCTTTCTTTGGAGCCACTGCAGGCCTTATGCGCAGGGGCGTCGCCTACGGGGGTCGGGGCGGCGGCTGGTCTGAACGCCCACTCTCAGAAAGTGGGGATTGGGCTTCGATCCCCGCCCTCTTTGCCGGCGGGAAAGTGACATTTATCCGCAAAAATTGACTTCTGCTCGCAGTCAAAATCCGGCTATCAACATCCAAAAACTGGAAATTTACGCGCCGCTCTGCGGCATGACACAACTTTCGCAATCGATTATACAAATTTGGAGAATTAGCAAATTAATTTAATTAATCTTAAAGTCTGGCAGAGGCTCTCCTTGGTGGTAATTTCTGGTCCCAGGGCCCACTTTCTTCATAAAATATTAACTTTCAACTAAGCGGGCTTCATGCTTAGCTAGCCTGCCGAGTTTCGAAAAGGAGACGCAAACGCAAAGATGCGGACATCGGCACCCGGAAGCTGCTCGATTGGTGCCCAGCTTGCTGAACCCAAGAGCTTATAGTGGGACCACGGGTAAAGAATCAACCCCGGCAACCCCGGCCGTGGCCGGGGTTGCCGTTGTTTTTTGTTTGAAAGCCATTATTTTATTTTCATATTTTAACAAACACAAAAATGCAAATATAATCTCAGCATAAAAATGCATACTCGCTACTTCTATCTGTAAAAAATATCGGCCATATAAAGCGTTTTGCAGTCTTACATTAAAGGGAAGCTTTACATAACAAGGCCACCTTTAATGGATATTGAACTGAGATAGCAGAATTGTAGAGCTGATCGAAAATGGAATGTGGTGGACAAATTACCTCGCCACCTTGAGTAATTTGACACAGGACTAGTGGAGCCCTTTTAGAAGAATACGTTTCTGGGCACGAAAGACTGTCCGGTAACCCGAAACCACCCGAAACTTCTTCTAAGAGGTGTTCACTAAACCTGTGTCGAAGCTACTTAGAGTTGCTTAGAGTTAGTAAGAAGTTGCTCGAAGTTACTACATCTTTTTGCACTAGCATTTGACCATTTAGCAGAGCTGTTTGAGCGGTAATTTCAGCAATCATCATTCATCAAAACAGATCGGCTGCTGGCGCCCGAATTTAACAGATGAGCAAAACTTTTTGAACACTACATCTTTTCTTAACAAGCTGAACAGATGCGAGGCGGCATCTGTTCAGCTCAATTCGGCATTTCTCATTTAAAACGACAGCATGACATACTGTTTGACATATGCATCTCACATCGGCGTAGCACACTCCCGCGACAAAGGGCATTAAACATTGACAGTGCACCGTGCACTGTCAATTTTGAGTGCCCTTTGCCGCGGGAGTGTGTTACGCCGATGTGAGATGTCTAAATGTCAAACAGTATGTCTGCTGTCGTTTTCAATGAGAAATGACAAATTGAGCTGAACAGATGCCGCCTCGCATTGAGAAAAGGTGTAGTCACTAGATAACTCATTCTGCAAAACTGTTTGATTATCCAACGTAATTTTGACTATGGTCGAACAATTTCATCACTTTGCTATTATATAGCTTTTGTGCGTTGACGGAAATAGATGGGCGATCAAAATAACTACTCGTTGGTCTTCATAACTTCAATTCACTGCGATTCATTTCGCCCAATACCGATCTGTTTTGGAGATTATTGAAAGTTTTGCTCAATGACGAGTTGTAATGGAATGCCGACTAATAGTTATGGCGAATAGTGAATGTTTATGGTGAAACGGCAAGAAGTTGTGCCCTCTATATGCAGAGTGTTTAAAATAGTTTTGCCCATTGGTCAAATGCGATTGCAAAAAGGTCAAGGTGTACTATCGCCGAAGTTTCGGGAAAATGGAACTTCGTCTTCTAAATGGGGCCCACAAGTCCTGTATCGAGACTGCTTAACTTAGCGAGTTTATTCTTCAGCCAAACCCATTCTTCGGTCTGCTCTACAAATCTGCTATCTCAGTTCAAAACCTATGTTAAAAGTGAACTATTCCCTTTAAATCATATGCCCTCTGGCCCACCCCCAGGTGTAATAGTTATTACATTTGTCCAAAAGCATGGCAGGACTTTTCGGTGTGCTATCGAAAGGGGGGGGGGCGGTAGTCAAGGAGACTGCTCTTGCCAACTTTGTCTTGTTGAGCACCTCGGGCAGTTCCAAAAACTTATTTTCGGGTTTTCGGAGGAGGCACAGTTAGTCCGGTCTAAAGGGGACATCATTTCCGATCCAAATGGATGCCGCGGGCGCTTACGACTCGAGGGGCGCCACCTGCACTCGCGATAGCACCTTCAGTGTCCAGACGCGCAGGAGAGACGCCCTCAATCGTTATGCCCCTTCCCCGTCACGTGCGGACCCCTTAGTTGCGCCTCTGTCCTCGACAGGGACGTAGTCAAGGGGGGTCACGGGACTATGCGCCTCCTCCTTAAGCAAACCAAATTTACACTAGAAGAAAAAAGAGATTCTGCTGACGAACCCTCCCCCAGTCGACAACATTTGGCTGAGGAGCGAAATTTGATTCTACTTCTGACGTGGCCTCTCCCCCTTTCTGATTCAAAAATTTGGCTACACAAACTGGTTCCTCGCGGCCTGGCCAGGGCAAACTTTGAAAACAACTTCCACCCATGGTGCGGAGACCAGGCCAGGATCACCCCCTACCCTCAGGCTCCTTCCAGATCCACAGGGACAGTTTTATATGCAGAAGAAAAGTCGTTCTGTCTTCTAGCCGTTTCAAACCATTCACACCGCCGTAACAGTTTATTACAGTTCAATACACACCGGCTGATCAAAAACGTTTCTTTAAAGGGAGATTTAAAAAAAATCGGACACAATTCTGAATACTTGACAGATTTTGCTTGTTTATGCATTGGTAGCTGATTTAAAGCAAATTTTCTTTAGAAAAACAAATGTGTGTATTTTGTCTTGAACTTTATCAGAAAATGTGTTATTTTTTGACGATTTCAGTTCGTGTGGGGGGAGGGGGGTTATTGCCAATTTTGTTCCACCGTAGATCCGCCAGTGTCGGTACATATGATGTATACAGTCACAGTTCGTATTATCATATTATACCTTCTATGAGCACTGACTGCCACCGGTCACGTCACGTGATTTATTTTCCGAGGTTAATGTATATGAAAAGCTACATTTATTTTAATATTTGTCATCATGCCGAGATATGAAACCAGGCAAAGGGAGGCCTGGCTGAGGCCTGGCTTCACTTACGGTCCGGTTCCAATATTGCGATTTCGTTTTCCAAGACCAAAAATGAAAATTATCACGCCACTTCGCGATGTCACATCGGTGGCCATCGTCATAAAGAAGCCATCGTCATCGTCTTCGGATCGTAACGCTGAGTTTAATGAGTAACATTTTTAATATATTATCCTCTACAAGTCGCACCAATTATATTTCTGGGCTTTATCAGGCAATCCCATACAAATTTTGCGCCGCTTGGCGGCGATAGATAACACGTATTCTCATTATATTTTTGCCACTGATCGCTTTCAATAAAATACGATATATAAAGTATCGTTTCGTAATAAACACGACTGCGTTATTTGCAGTACAAATTGTATACGGCTCATCGTAGCATCGATACTCAAACAAGTAACAGCTATGCGCTTGTTACCGCTGAGTGAGCTGTCTGAAGTAAAGGCTATTCCCAATCGATAATCCCCATGGGTGATGTCCTGTCTGGCGGCGGCCTCTCCCTCTTTCGCCGGAGCTCCGAGACAGCTGTTGTAGCGCAGTATGTGTGTGTGCGTGTCGAAATACACTGTTCCAGCTGGCATCGACAGCCAAATCCGAGCCACCAGCTGTGAGTTGATGTCATCAGCTAACAGGTGTCTCCGATGGATCAGTCGAGTCTGCTGACTGGATCAGTCTGCTGACTAGATCAGTCTTCTGACTGGATCAGTTGCTTGAGCTAGACTCATCTGGCTGACTGGATCAGTCTGCTGACTAGATCAGGTTTTCTGAGTGGATTCAGTCTGACTGACTGGGCAACGATCACGACACAGTAACCCCCCGCAGCCCCGATTGGCTAAAGATCGAAACGCATAGCCTCGGACCGAGGACTAGCACACGACCACGCGACCCACGCCCGCTATCTCGGCATGAAATCTGCCACCTTGCGCCGTTCCACTATCTACGATCAGTCTGCTGACTTGATCAGTCTGCTTGACTTGATCAGTCGCTGACTTGGATCAGTCTGCTGACTAGATAAGTCTGGCTGACTAGATAAGTCTGCTGACTGGATCAGTCTTCTGACTAGATCAGTCTGCTGACTAGATCAGTCTGCTGACTTGATCAGTCTGCTGATGGGATCATGCTGATTGGATCAGTCTGCTGACTAGATCAGTCTTCTGACGGGATCAGTTTTCTGACTGGAACAGTCTGCTGATTGGACCAGTCTGCTGACTGGATCAGTCTGCTGACTAGATAAGTCTGGCTGACTAGATAAGTCTGTTGACTGGATCAGTCTTCTGACTAGATCAGTCTGCTGACTAGACCAGTCGGGCCTGTTGCACGCAGGACTCACTATACACATGTGATGATTTTAATAAGAAGCTGCGTTCATGAAGCTGAATTTCTTAACTAGGGGTAAAGCTTCAAACATAATACAAATATCACGAATAAAATAAATGTAATTGTGTTGTGCAGAACTGCCTATGACATGTGCAACGTATAGAATGCTTCTCTCGAATCTATCTGCACACGACAAAGATGGCCTGTACTTTTGTATAAAGCTGCCCGACAGTGGGATCCGCGCGGTTATCCACATGCCCCGGTTTACAGGCAGTAGGAGAATGAGAATGAAAAATGATGAGAAATGTAAAGTTGTAAATGATTGTCTGGTTGACCTTATTGCGATGTAAGGTCACAGTAGGTCACTGCTAAACGTGGTCCGAACACCGGCGATAGCCATCCAACTTCATTACAGAGCTGGGTCAATGGCTCGATGGTGTTGTGTGACATATGTCCGGAAAACGGGTGTCGCTAGGAGCAGAATGTAAGACCTATTTCGCAGAGCGTCGTTGGTCACTAGACAGTTGGACGGTACTCACGCATTTACCCAGTATTAGCGTTTGTTCACGGAAGGATTTATTGTGTACTATGCGTTCCAAATAAGCGTCGCGGCTGCGGCTGGTGGCACAGCAGTTTAAGAATATTTGCCGCCATGGGAAAAATATTGAATTGATGTAGATGAGTGCCCAGATGAGTGGCTCTCATCTCCATCATTTCTCATAATTTTACCAAGGCGTTATACTCCCTTAAACTGCTATGCTGGCCAAAGCAGCGGGACGCTTATTTTGGAACCAATAGTACCCAGTAGCATCCGGTAGTACCCGGTAATGTTTCGTGCGTTTTGGGTAATTCCGTCTACATGGCTTCTCCCACATATTTTTTGTATCAATTGAAACTTTATGAATTCGTGTACAATTGTCTGCTCTTACAATGCGAAATTTCTGGTTAGTTTTCTTTGTATAATCAAATTCATAAACACATGTTACCGGGTACTACCGGGTACAAATAAATCCTTCGTTAAAACGGCTATTGACTGACTACTACCGAGCAATACTGCAAATTGCTACCTATACTGGGCGGGCGAGTTGCTCAAAAGCTTCCATTTCACTTAAACTATAGAAACGTACTTCCTTCGAAATCGAACAATCCTTCCGAACATAACGATTTTTTGTACTTAATTAAATTAAACAATGCACCGTTATAGCGATAAATTCCATTGATTTACTCACTGACTTAAGTTGTTGGTTTGGCACATAACTAATACTCAATTAACTACCGTAACATTGTTCTTAAATTCCTCTTCGGAATCGATGTCTGACAAATCGGAGGACTTCGAGCGTTCCGTCCAGCCCCGGTAGGATCACTGCAGGCGGCCGAGACACCGCAGTGCCTCAGAGTGGAACTGACAGCCGCCGAGACACCGAAATGTCTCCGAGTGGTTCTGACAGCCGCCGCTCGTTTGTGTGTCGTTTGTGTTCTCGGGTGCCCCGCGGCGGGGGCAGGGGCTGGGCAGGGGCTGGGCGGGGGCAGGGGCTGGGCGGGGCTGCCGCCGGCCGCCCGCCGCTCGTTGGCTCGTCACCTTCCTTGTGTGACACTGTGCTGTTATTTCCAGACCGGTGGCCGGGACACGACGTCAGCTCTCTCTCTCCAGTGCGACCTTGGCTGCTGACGTCACCGCACGCACTGCTGACGTCATCAGTCCGCTGTGACGTCACAACGCGCACCGCTCGTGACCCGACACGCGTCAAAGTTTGAGCAGGTGTGGTCAGAGGCAGCCGATCTACAGCAGCTTCTGTGCTGGTCAACATCGCTCGAGAGCTGACTTCGACCGGCTCTCTGGAGGCCTTCGACCGGACCCGGATATCTCCGGGAGTTCGTCTGCCCGCCCCGACCTCCGCAACCTCACCATGAACGCCTCGGCTTTCCCCGACCAGGACCTGGCTGTGTCCAACATCTCCAGCGTGGCCTCCAGCATGTCCGCCAGCGAGGCCTCCAACATCACCTCCACCGTCACGCCTGACATGTCGTACGACGCCGAGTCCAACACGTCTTCCGACTCGCAGCCGGACATCTGGAAGATGCCCAACCCGGAGGAGATGCTGAAGCCCTGGGCCATCAACGAGTACTTCATCCCGGTGATGATCACGTACTCGGTGACGTTCCTGGTCGGCGTGATCGGCAACATGCTGGTCGTCTTCGTCATGGCCGGAGATCGGAAGTCGCGCACGGCTACCAACCTGTTCCTGGTGTCACTGTCGCTGGCTGATCTGCTCCTCCTGATCATCTGCGCGCCGCTCGAGACGCTCAGCTACTTCGTCGTACAGTGGGACGCCGGCGGCACCGTCTGCAAGATGGCCAAGTACGCCGAGATCCTGTCTGCAGTGGCTTCAGTGCTGAACCTGACGGCAGTCTCGCTTGAGAGGTTAGTGATGGGAACGGGCAGGTCACATGAAGTTAATGAAGGTCATTGAGAGGTCACGAGAAAGTCACGGGGAGTTCGATGGAAGTCGATGAGGGTGACGATAGGTAGGTCAGTGATGGACGATTATCACTGGGAGGTCATGGTGAGGTCACGGTGAGGTAACGGTGAGGTCATGTGGAGTCCGGGGGAGGCTAGGGGAGGTCATGGCAGGTCACGGGGAGGTCTGGGAAAGGTCAGAGGGAGGGTCAGAGGAGGTCACGGAGAGGGTCAACTGGGCGAGGTCACGGAGACGGTCACTGAGGACGGTCACGGAGAGGTCACGGGGAGGTCAGGGGAGATCACCGGGAGGCTCACGGGGATCATGGGAGGTCTCGGGGTTTTGTCGTTAAGCTCAGCATATACTTTTTTATTATAGCACAGGTACCCGACGTTGTCCGGGGAAAGAACGGGGCCACAGCTTTATGCCTGCCTGTGGGAAATTGGAGTTCTGGACTTAAGTTTATTTCACCACTCACCACCAGTTCCTGAAAGCGAGCTATATCATGCAAGGCAAGCGGTAATCCTTCAGCAACGCACCTACCCCCCTTGCCATTCATAGGGGTAGCCAGGAGCCTGCTACTACACCTTTTTGCACTCGCATTTGACCATTCAGCATAACTGTTTGAACGGCAATTTCAACAATCATCATTCGAAGAAGAAAAAAAACAGATCGGCTGCTGGTGCCCGAATTAAACAGATGAGCAAAACTATTTGAACACTTGTCACTAGATTTCTCATTCC
>VOPJ01008695.1:0-45234 GCA_014673585.1 Semibalanus balanoides | reverse complement strand
AAACGGTGTGACAGGTGAAGACAGGTGATGAATGAAGACAGGTGATGGGTGAAAACAGTGTGGTGAGTGAAAACAAGCTGTGATGACGTGTTCTTCTTTTGACATTTTGTCTCCTCCCCACAACCACAACCAACCACCACATAACATAATCATATAGTAGGTAATACGAATAAAAAGCGCACGCAGACTTCTAATACCGTCCTGTGCTCCACCAGTCTGCACTAGAAAGATGGCCACAGCCAAACAACATCGGAGCCCATGGCAAAATGATTCTAAAATAGTTGACACTTGTTTAGAGGTCTAGGCGGGGATGATCATTAATCAAGAGTCAAACCAAGCCAAGTAGCAACAATAGAGATTTAGGGCCAATTGAATAGACCTTAGCGGGAATGATCAAGGATCAAACTAACACAAGTGGTAACAATAGTCAATTCGGGTCAATTCAACGCCGCATGCGAGACAAATCGTGAAGCTAAATACGAGTAGGTTGAAATTCCATGCATCTACCAGTGGAATTACAAAGCAGTAGAGTGAAAGGTACCAAAGCGACCCAGTCCAACAGCGGAAAACACACCTGATGTTGACACTCCCCTGCCGCTTCCCAAACGTCTGCCATGACTGAGCCGATGTCGAGTTGGGCAGAGCTGAGCTGGCTGAGCTGAGCTGAAGGCTGAGCTGAGCGGGCAGAGCTGAGCTTGAGCTGGCGTGAGCTGAGCTGAGCTGAGCTGAGCTGGCGAGTGAGCTGGCAGAGCGAGGTGAGCTGCAGAGCTGAGCTGAGCTGAGCTGAAGCTGAAGTGAGCTGAGCAGAGGCTGAGCTGAGCTGAGCTGGAGCTGAGCTGAGGCTGAGCTGAGCAGAGCTGAGCTGAATTGTGTATGTTGTGCTGTGTTGAGGAATGCCGGACACCCGAACACTCCGGCTCTGCGAGCTGCAGCAAGTCAGCACAGTCAGTACAGTCAGTACCCACTGCACTGCTGACCACAGCTCACTGCAGCGTCGCAATACAGTCGACAGAACCGCGCTGTTGATGGTCGCACGATCCGCCGCCAGCCGCCTCCACCGCACAGCCCTCCGAACCTGCTCAGTCTATCCTGCAAATATTTGGATCTATCGAATTTTTGAGTGCACCGAGTCTTCGAGTCTGTCCCAGTCTTCGAGTCAAACACAAATTCAAATCTACCGAGTCTATGAAGTCTTCAAGTGAAGTCTTTGAGCCAGGTCAGGTCAGGCCAGGTCTTCAGTTCTTCAGGTCAGTCTTGAGATCAAATCTTTGAACTCCTGTTTCCAGTGGACCAGCTGACTGCGTTGCCTCCGCCGTCGGCCCAGTCCTCCCACCGTCTCGCAACACACCACCAACACCAACACCACCGTCCTCTTCCCGACACCACCGTCCTGTTCTTCACACCTGCCGTCTGCGTGACCAACAGCACACAACCGGCCAACACTGGACCGACTGCCAAGGACAGTACCAACGCCGCGCCACCCCACCTCAACACAGTCCGCTTCCTCACAATGTCGTCCACTTCCTCACACCAGCAGTCCTCTGGCTCACATAAAGTCTGCGTGTCCAACAGCAGACAGAAGCGGACAGTACCGGCGCCGGCGGGGGGCGAGACGCCACTCTGCCATCCGCCCGTCACGCCGCCCGTCACGCTGCACCGTCACGGCGTACCGTCACACCGTCACGGCCAGCCGGCCCCGGGCCGCCATTGGTCGCGTCACGGGCCGTGACGCCGCTCCCATCACCGCAGTCAGCTGGCCAGTGATCAGCTGGCCAATGATCAGCTGAACATGTTAGCCAGCAAGAGATGAGATGTCCAGGATGCTGTTGGTGATTTTTGGGTGAAGCGGGTCGACTGCTTTGGTCAATGTTCACTTAATACCCCCGAACCACGTACTTTAGCTTGCTACAAAATTACGGGAGATTTGAGATCGTGAAGAAACAAAAAACAAACAAAAGACACGAACTTGTAAACAAATGCCAGTGGGAAAGGGTTCGAGGGTTATCAGCGGTCTACAAACCTACATTCCCTGACAAATAATTGTATTAATTTGTTTCATTTACGACAATAAGCTTAAAAACATACCGGGTGTGTAATCATAAGACTTCCTAAACAAGCACCAAAGCCAATTGAGACGCATGCAACCGTGACAGCGGAGGGTGCAGACAGGGGTGACGACATGAGGGGGGTGACGACAGGATGGGTGAAACAGGATGATGGTGGGGGGAGGGGGCAGGAGTGAATGTGCGCGGGGAGGCGTCTGACGCCCGACACAGGATGTCATTCCGGTCCTGACGTTCCAAGGAGTTCATTAGCATGGTCGTTCACTTTCCTCCCACGTCCCACCTGCCTGCAGGCTAGATCATGAATAATCAGTGCCGACGCAGTCAGACTAATGTGTTGACGTAACGCAGTCGATGTGGATGACCTCCGGATACCGGGGCGAGTCTCCTCGTATGGTACTGACTACTGAGTCAGACTTAATTGTGACGTAACGCAGTCGACTGTGGAGGACCTCCGGGATACCAGGGGGCGAAGTCTCCTCGGTTATGGTACGACTACTGAGTCAGACTAATGTGTGACGTAACGCAGTCGCTGTGGGTGACCTCCCCGATACCAGCGGCGAGTTCTCGTTATGGTACGACTACTGAGTCAGAAACATAATGTTGTGACGTAACGCAGTCCACTGTGGGTGACCTCCGGATTACCAGGGGCGAGTCTCCTCGTTATGTACTGACTACTGCAGTCAGACTATGTGTGACGTAACGCAGTCGACTGTGGATGACCTCCGGATACCAGGGGCGGAGTCTCCTCGTTAGGGGTACTGACTACTGAGTCAGACTAATGTGTACGTAACGCAGTCGACTGTGGTGACCTCCGGATACCCAGGGGCGAGTCTCCTCGTTATGGTACTGACTACATGAGTCAGGGACTATGGTGTGACGTAACGCAGTCGAACTGTGAGTGGACCTTCCGATACCAGGGCGAGTTCTCCTCGTTATGGTACTGACGGACTGAGTCAACTAATGTGTTGACGTACGCAGTCACGACTGTGGATGACCTCCGGATACCGGGCGAGTCTCCTCGTTATGTATCTGAGCTACTGAGTCAGACTAATGTGTGACGTAACGCAGTCCACTGTGGGTGACCTCCGGAGACCAGCGGCGAGTGCTCCTCGTTATGGTACTGACTACGAGTCAGACTATGTGTGACGTAACGCCAGTCCACTGTGGGTGACCTCCGGAGACCAGCGGCGAGTCTCCTCGTTATGGTTACTGACTACTGATCAGAACTAATGCTGTTGACGTAACGCAGTTCCACTGTGGGGGACCTCCGGAGCAACAGCGGCGGAGTTCTCCTCGTTATGGTACTGACTACTGAGTCAGACTAATGTGTGACGTAACGCAGTCGACTGTGGGTGACCTCCGGATACCAGCGGCGAGTCTCCTCGTTATGGTACTGAGTCATGGGAGATGACGTCATCACCCAGAGAGAAAGATTGAGACCGGCCGTGATTACATTATTGTTCGAATTTTTAGGAAAACTAGATTTAGTATATAATGGTATGGAAACTAAAGCTAGTCGAAAAGGAACAAGGAGCGGTGAAAAAATGTTACCTGGCTTTCGACATGCTTAAAGTAATATGCTTATACCAAACAGCAATAATTTAGCTTTTTCGGACAACCGCCGCCAAGGCGTTCACTTTCACGCCCCATCATGGGCTGGCCACCGCCACCCACTAATAGTGACGCCGCAGCCGTGACGAGGATAGGGTGACGGTCCGAGCTGCACGCGACGCTGTCGTTATCACCGCGGTCACGTGACGGGGCGACTGAACGGACAACGGATGCCGCGGACCGAACACGGATCGGTATCCCGGCGGTAGCATCGGTGAAAGGACGGGACAGCGGACACGTGACGTTGATAGCAATGTTTAATAATATACATGGTTTAATTGGGTTAATTGATACATACAGAGCAAGAACAGATCGGCCTCTGTAAGGCATGCCGATTATGGGTACACAATAATGCACTTCAAAATGGTTATTTTGTTTATAATACATGGTTAACATAATTGTAGGTACCATTGTGAAATCTGCACGCATATATCACCCTCATCTCTCTCGCATATATCACTCTCGTCTTTCTCCCCACACGCCCGCAGCCGCTGGCCGCGGCGTGGCAGGGCCATTTTGCCACGGTATGCCTTCCAGCTCTGCAGTGGTTCAGCCCTGAACAATGCAGTGGCGCGGCCCCGTGCAGGAAGGGGCGGGGCAGGGCGGGGCAGGGTGGTGTTCATACCACTAACAGCCGGCTAACGCGCCGAGCGGCCCGCCGACCCACGGCAGTGCAGCCTACAGCTCCAGATGATGGCGACATGTCATCAAATGGCAACTGGTGGCTGCTTTGACTATTGATAGATAGACACTAGTGGACACTGTAAACTAAACATCATATAAATCAAACGCACAGAAGGTATACCGTAAGCCTTTGGTTTCATGCCAGGAAACAGCTTCACTGATCAGTTATAGTTAAAAACCCTCAGACCAAACCAATATACAACATATTTGACAAGGCGGCCTGAACATTATCGGCGTTGTTAGTCGCATCGATTTTTGGTCTTAGCAAACATACTTGTACACCAATGCCGTTCCCTCATACCAGTGTAGATTATGAAATGAAAGTGACACGCCTCGTAAGATGAAAGAAACCCGGGTGAGAATGGGGGCAAAACATCCATGTCTCTTGTCTAAATGCCGTGTCTTTCGCTGATCAGCATCTCGAATAACGCTAATGGAACGGTTAGAGAAAGCTTCTCAGAAGCGAGATTCGAACCTAATATAGCATAAGATGCGCTAATCAAACCAAATACAGTAAGCTCATTGAAGCTGAGGCATGAGACGCGTCCATCTTGTTCGTTACGACCCATTACAATTTAGCAAGTCCATGTCCAGATCTAATAACAGTTTCAACGAAATGAGCGGGCGATTTCAATGCACCGTTGCATGCTATATGGGAACAAATCTCGAATGATTAACTACTGCACGCCCAGGCTGAATGCAGCTCGATGTTCGCGCTACCACCCAGTGAGATATACGAGGAACAAACTCGTCATTCACTGCTGCAACATAGTCATCATATTACATACTATACACAGCTGCGAAACGGAACACCAGAGCTTATTGAAATACATTGAACAAAAGGTCGAAGCAATGTCACGGAGCGAGAAGAAAAAGTAGCAGCGATCCGATAAATGCATTGCAATAGCCAGAGCCTCTCACATTCACATCACGCAGTTGGGTGAAGACTGTGTCGAAAGCCTCAAATCGAAACCCTGCAAAAATATTGCCTTAACCTAATATCAGACTGAGAAACTGGACTGTATAAACTGAACTGAATCGATATATAAAATAAACCACATATGACGGAATATCTCCCCACTGGCACTGAGAGGGATATTCTCTTTACCCCCATCTCCCTCCCCATCACAGCCCATTCCCTGTCATTCTGAGAACCACTGTGGTGACAAGAGCGTGAGAGGCGACATCGCTTGCCCAGCGGGATGTCCTCGCTATCATATCAGCAGCGCCGCCCACTTGACAACACGAGTTCACCTCCATCCAGAACGAATCCAAAGGGGAGCAGCCAGGTTATGCCCCCCCCCCCCACCACCCAAAAACCACGACCGATATCGGCCGAAAGTTCACACTTTGTTTGTGTGTTGTTTTTTTTTTGGGGGGGGGGGCGCCGACGACTCAGGCCAATTTGCGCCCATTTGACACACTTCCTCACTTCGAGAAAATATAAGCAGCTTTCATAAATGAATGGTTTGGGATAAGTTTTTAATACACGAGTAATCGAAGTCTGATGAGTTTTGGAATTGTATCGTATTTATCTCCACACAAACCCTACCTTTTTATCGTTCTAGAACCGCTAGTGACCTACTCTGCAGCCATTCGTCGGGAATAACCCGGCGGCCAACACCTCCTCGACCAAGGTGCGTCTGTGGAGCGGCCAGGCCTGCCAGCACCTGACTCTACCTAAACACCCTGACCCACATCATGTAGATCGTATTTAAAACTATTCACCCTTCATGTGGATGAAATGCTTCAATTACAACATCACATGAAGCTGAGCGCAGTCTCCGGGCTCTTCACCAGGCTCTTCCCCATATACATGGCAGTAAAGTGAACATAGCGGAGCAGTAAAGCTGAAGACGCCCTGCGGCTATGACGCGATCACAACCCCTGCGGGCAATCGAGCGACCGCTGGCGATCCCCGCGGCCGGCCGACCGACCCAAGGCTATAGAACAGGCCGACCGGCGGCACTGGCGCCACTTACAGGAGAGCAACGAGATGGGATTGATACGGCCTGACCAGTGCCTGGCGCTGGTGCAGTGGTATCACACTCGCCCCCGGGCGTCATAACCAGCTACAGACAGCACTGGCATTCACTGCGCGCTGATACCGCAGGAGCCCTGAGTGCCTGCAGTGACGGCGGGCCTGCTGCAGCCGTATGCGCTATCTAGGACGGCCTCATTTACAGTGTGAGCAGTAAGCATTGCGTGTGGCTCGGACTGACTCAAGGTAAGCCCGGTCATGTGCACAGTCCTTTGTGGAGTAGGGCATATCGATAAGGTGTTGGCGGGGCTCGTCGAAATCAATTGGTACAATCGGTGCTATTTTTTGGAAAATTCCCCACTTTTGAGGATGACATCCGCCAATCTCCACATTATTATCAAACCATTGCAAGAGACCTTACAATACAATTAAGATCAACAAGCCAAAAATGCATTAATTACACGCTTGCAAACTGGCAATTTACTGCACAGCTCGTTCCACAACATGCATCCACTGTTGTTGTTTTATCGGGGTTTTATGACAGCGCAAGCGCAACAGTAAAGTAATGTGCCGTCGGGTACGCCCGCCCTGTTCAAGGGCATAGTGGAGGTCAGACTACACTTTATACAGGGGCCTCACAACGGAGCAAACTCCAAACCCTGGTATAAAAGGAACTACATGAAGACATAGTTAAGCTACACCCGTGCCAACTTGCCGCCATATTCAATTGAATGCATAGCATCGATTTATCACATCGCCCATTCTATACAGAAACAAACTATGATACAAATCCGGATCTATGATTTCATACGTCAAAGGACGCTACCCGAATCGAACTAAAATCCTCTCGGCTCGTAACGCCCCAGCGAGCCGATGACCCACAAAAGGACCCCATAACTCCAAACACAGCATCCAACCGAGCCGACAACCCACCTTCTCATTGGTGACGATCTTGGACAGCGCAGGCTCCGTCTCGTCCTCATTCTCCTCCACAAGATCTGCCAGGTGACCCGAGCCTCCTGATCCACCGCTGCCGACACTGATCAGACTGTCCCTCCGGAACCCTCCTCCTCCTCCAGCGCTGCTTCCGTCCAGAGAATCCACAGAGAGACGCCGGTCCGGCCCTCCGACGGTCGAGTCCTTCCTCGTCGCCGTCCCGTTCAGCCCCGTCGACGACGTCGACGTCGTCGTCGACGGTCTGCGACCCGTCGACGATCGCCGAGCGTCCGTCGTCGTCGTGGACGGACGTCGGTTGTCCGTGGACGGCCGTCGAGTGCTATCCGTCGACAGCCGTCGATTGCTCGTCGTCGGGTTACCGACCGAGGCCCGTCGGCTCGTCGGAGCGCCGACAGACGTGCGCCGCTGGCTGTCCACAGATGCGCGTCGCGTCGCTTGCGACGAGTCCAGTGAAGCGCGGCGCACCCCAGGCTGGGACGTCCTTCTGACGGAGTGGCCGGCCGGCTGATCGACCGTCGAGTTCTTCCTGCTCTGCGGACACGATCCCTCGTGGTCGCGGTCTGGTGTGCGGCGCGTGCCGTGCTGCTCGCGCATGTGTTTCTCCACGGAGGAGATCTTAACGTCACGAAACATCACCGCCAGGCGGTCCAGCACCTGGGCGTTCATGTCGTCAGAGTCCTTGTCACTCATTGCTAAGGCAGATGTGGATTGAAGCGAAGAAGGTGAGATCGAATCACGCTTTTCCGGCGCTCAGAGAATGTCTCGGCGCCTGTCGCGCACTGCTGTCCACAGTCAGTACACCTGCCACAGTCCGTTTTGAGGTTCGGGTTCTCCAAAGTCAGTAGCCGCACAAGTCAAGCACCGGATCTCACCACGGACTGCCGCCTCTCACACAAGAATAAAACGTCACCAACTCCTTCGGCTAACACTTCGCAGCGTTCCTCATGTGCCTTCCCTTCGCGCCATTCTGCGGTGTTCAATCGTCCGAACCCGACACACGAGACCCGCACTGCGCTCAGACTCAAGCTGCCAGATCCGCCGAGTGGACCCCGCGCCCGCCGGCCACCGCCGCCCCCCGGCTGGCCGCCGCCGGCCCCCCCAGAGGTTCGCTGTGCGCCGGCCGACCCGGGAACGTCCAGCGGCCTTGTGTTTACGTCATCTCCGGGACGTACAAGGCGCGGCGGTGCCTGTCTCGCCCTCAAATGGGCGCGCCATCGGGCGACAGGTCCGCCCACGGGCCCCCCGCCCCTCGTCTCGGCGGTCCGCGGGTCGTCGGCGGTCGGTCAGCGGGGCCAACTGGGTCACAAATCCACGGGCCGCAACGGGTCTTCACCGACGCGCCGCCAACGCGTGTTTTTAAATGTAATGTTGAGATAAGTAAAAGCCATGTAAATTAGGTTAGGGTTAGGTTAGGTTAGGTTAGGTGTGGTTAGGTTAGGTTGGGTTAGGTTAGGTTAAGAGTTAGGTTTAGCGTTAGGATTAGGTTACAATAAAAATGCCAGAGATGCCTGTTGGCTTTACAATGAAATTTTACTGTATCTGACATTACATTTCAAAACATCACGCCGCTGGGCCCGCCACACCCGCAGCACACACAACGCAGCCGGGGTCGCTACGCGCGGGGCAAGTTCCAGAGAAGCGCTTATGAGGGGAGTACCTGCAATGCAGGATAATAACAGAAGATACGGTGGGGATCCTTGCTCGTCGCGCCGAGGAGAGAAGAGATTACGCGGCAGGATGCGTTACCTGTTCGTACGAGGAGATGCTACCCCATGATGCGAGCTTGGTTTTTGTTTTGGCCGGTTAGACTGACATTTAGCTTAGGTTACACACATTCATAGCATCCAAGGGTCGGGGGGACTCTGGTTAAACGACCAACCTACAAAAAACTCAAAAAAAAGAACAAAGAAAGAAAAATCCTCCAACCTAATCCGGTATTTCAAGGATAATAGTTTTGGTTGATTGGCAGGATGTCATATGTCCCAAGTAGGCTCAAAGTGCACATTTGTTCCGGTCTGACAGTGAATTGGCTCAATGCACCCGACAAAGAACAAAGGGTGATTATTTGTGTTTAGGAGCGACAGGTCGCCACAATTGCAGGGTTGTATGGCGCTCATCCAGCAATGAGCTGTAAGCAGCAGTTCGCACTGCGAGTTGTATAGGTTTGAATTTCAATCTTCTGCGGCTAGCCGGTATACGACAAGTCCAGTAAAACCGCGTAGCGGACCTAATGGATCAGCAATTGAACTGCAAAATCCAGTTGAGCTTGTTCTGGACCAGCATTCATAAGACTGTACATCGGCCCCTCCATACCGCCAGCGTCACAAGGTGGGACTTGTTCCTCTTGGGATTCATGGAGAAAGCGGATCCAGGCACTCATTGAGAAGGACGGGCCGTCCGCGCCGTTCGATAATAACGACGCATGTGTCCGAGATCAATGATGATCGGCAGATCCAGCTGCCCGCCGGCCGGTCGCAGGGCGGGTGCGGGTTGGCTAGGTGGCAAGCGTTGGGCGGCACCCTTGCCCAGCCGGCCGTCGTCCCACTCAAGCAGCACTGCTAATCTCTCACAAGCCGTGCGCTGGTGATTCGCGGCTGTGGATCCCTGTGAGCACCTGCTCGGTCGCTGTCCAACGGCACATCGGTGATTATCGTCCCCTTCCGAGCGCGAGCTGCTAATGAGCCACCGACTTCTTCTGCTCTGTGTGCCGAGAAGCAGCTGGTGTTGCCAGATATGTGGGCGGGGTGCAGGATAGATTGGTCAGTGGAGAGACAATGGGGGAGACATGGGAGAAGAGCCAGGGGGAGACAGGGGAGACAGGGGGTAGACGGGGAAGAGGCGGGGGAGACAGGGGTAGAGGCAAGGGGGATGACATGGGGAGAGCAGGGGCGAGAACAGGGGGAGACAGGGGATGAAGGGCAGGGGGTAGACATTTGGTAAGAGAACAGGGGGAGACAAGGGGAAGGAGACGGGGGCAAGACAGGGGAAGAGACATGGGGAGAGGCTAGGAGAAGACAGAGAGCACAGGGGGAGAACAGGGGAGAGGCACGGGGGGTACATGGGAGAGACCGGGGGTAAGACATGGGAGAGCAGGGGGCCCTCAGACTAGGGTGAGAGACAGGAGAGGACACTGCTGGTTAGAGACAGGGGGAGAACATGGAGGGGCACAGGGGAAAGAGACGGGGGACAGGACAGGGGAGAAGTCAGGGGGAGACAATAGGGAAGACAGGGGGCATAGATCATACGGTGAGAGACATGAGAGACAGGGGGAAGACAGGGGGAGAATCAGGGAGAGGACAGGGGCGAGACATGGGAGAGAGCATGGGTAGACATGGGGAGAGAGCAGGCGGAAGAGGACAGGGGGGAGACAGGGGAGAGGCAGGGGGAGGCAGTGGTAGACGAACAGGGGTAAATGATAATGAAAGGAAGAACAGGGGGAGACAGGGAGAGGCAGGGGGAGAAAATGGGATGAGGAACAGGAGAGACAGGAGAAAGACAGGGAAGAGACAGGGGGGAGAAGGCATGGGGGAGGCAGGGGGAGACAAGGGGAGAGGACAAGGGGAGAGGACAGTTCAGGTGGTCAGAACAGGGGAGGAGGACAAGGTGGGAGGACATGGGATGAGGCAAAAAGGGGCAGACATGGGACGAAGACAAGGGAAAGACCATACGGAGAAGACAGGGGGAGACATGGGAAGATTGACAAGGGGATGGAGACAGGGAGATGACATGGGAGAGGTCAGGAGAATGACAGGGAGAGACAGGGGAGAGACAGGAGGAGACATGGGAGAGACAGGGGGAGACAGGGGAGAGGCAGGGGAGAGGCAGGGGAGAGGCAGGAGAGAGACAGGGGAGAGACATGAGAGACAGGGGAGAGACATGAGAGACAGGGGAGAGACAGGGGGAGACATGGGAGAGGCTGGGAGAGACAGGAAGAAGACAGGGGAGACAGAGCAGATGGGATGGAATGGAGAACACAAAGAAGATAAAGAAAGGAAAGATGGTATATTTCAGCTTTAGTCAGCTCACGCCGATGAAGCATTTTAACAATAATCACAAGAAGAAGGAAGAATAACGACAGTCAAAATGTATGCGTATGGGCATTGGGCAATGGGCATTGGTATGGGAGGTCTACGTATGTTCCACAGTTCGCCAGTGATAGCACATAAAACAAGAAAGACAATGTCCCTGTATGACAAAAGTATCCTAAGCGTTTTGAGGTCACCAGGCGACCCGTCACTTCGGATCGGTCGCGATAGGCGACGTGACACACCAGCACGGACCATGCGCCGCCGCCCGCTGCGTTGATTTCTCTGGAGTTCGCCGCCGCGGTGCCTGTCTGACTCAACACGTCATATCGAACGCAGTGTATGTCTATACTCAGTGTATACTCTGTGTATCAGTGAACCATGTTCCCTGCGAGGTCGGTGCCCGGTAAGGACACGTACCCCTACTCTTGCCGACTGAACTCCGCCGCCGCGGCACCGTCGCGTCGCCGCCGCACGGATAAGGCCGGGTTTAACTCACGAGCACGGCGTGACGTGACGGCGTGACGTGACGGCGGAGTGCTGCTCGTGCACACTGCTCACCTTCAAAGAAGGCGGCGTCTGGGAGCAATGACGGATCCGGAACGGTAACTAGTGATTCGGGGGGAGCAAAGAAAAGTGACAAGTCTATATCATTCTATAAAACCAAAGAAAAGTGACGCAAATCTATAAAACTCATCACATTGCGCTTTACGCAGTTACGCTCTGGGCACTCACTCGGCAGTTTATCGAGTTGAATAAAGCCAAAACTTGGTGCTTCTGAATATAATTGCTATAATATTTTTTTGTCTAAGATTCAGAATTTAATAAATAAGTCCGGTCATGTGACCCCCGGACGATTTTTGGGGGGAATGGGGAGGGAGGATTAATACGCTGATTCCTCTCCTTCTTGGATCTGTCCGCGTGCTCCGGAATGAGGGATAAAGCCCCATCCGGCCATGACGGGGTTGGGGCCCAAACCGGTCCTGCCTCCTCCTGTGTGGCTCCTCCCCCCCCCCACTGCCCCCTGGCCCCACGAACTGGCATTACTAATTGGGGGAGATATGACCGTTGATTGCCTCTCTCTTTGGATCACCCTGCCGAGAGAGAAGAGAAGGCTCTGAAAGGGGGGGGCTGGAGCGATGAAAAAACTAATAAAATCTCGCCACCAGAATAACCCGTTAACCCACCTCACCCACTCCGACGGAGCCGCTCCGCCGCTGGCTTGCCCTGGGGCCTCCACCGAAGCTTTGGGGCATGTACTGCTTATGGTATGAGTGCATGTGGTGCATGCACTTTGCCAGTGCCGTCAATCCTGCAGCATCATCGTTTTCTGTTGATTTCGATCTCCTTTTTCCCCTCTCCGGTCCTGCAAGCGGCGCCGGGTTCGTTCGAGTCATGTTTATACCGGACACACGTAGCGGCTGTTTGCATAAATCACACCACGACACCATAACTCGACTCAGCCCGCCACGCGGCCTCCTCTAACCGTTACTCACTCCGTGCCGTCTCTGGACTGGATCAAGGTTGTTACATGTCGCCCCCATTCTTCACTGTGGTCGAGCGGATAACAGCGGGGCTGCCGCACCAACACCCACGCCCGCACATACGTAACAATGAGACGCCCTGGAGCCACTTTGATCCAACAATACACCGCCTCCGCGGGCCTTCACAGAGGCCGATCGGCGGTTCGGTTCATGAGCGATGTTTACTGGAAACATCCAACAGAGGCGATCACGTGAATTAACGTGATGGATGGACATTTGATAGGGCGATTAAAACCGGGCGCGCGTGCCTGGATGAGGTGTCGCCGCGGTGGGGTGTCTCGTGTGTCGATATTCCCGCGTTGACTGTTCCTACTGAGGCGCGTGCGGAGGCGGCAGCGGAGAGCAGTGGAGCCGGCCGCGGTGACAGCGCCAGGGGAGGTTAGTCTGACTCTGGGACAGACAGAGTGGACGCAGGAGCCGCCGTTTCCGCAGCAGAACACAGCTGTGTACACACCGGACCGACATCCTGCGGTCGGCGGCAGGAATCTTACAGCTTCCGTCCGCGGCATCTGCAGAACGGAACTGACCTCATCTGCAGTCATAACCGCCAGCACACAACTGCCAGGCCGGTCAGACTGAGAATCAGGAGCCGAATGTGAGGTCACACCAGCCGGCAGCTCAGATGGGGGTATGCACCAGCCTGACAGGGCTGGCACGTACAGGTCCTGACAGGGTCGGATCATATATGTCAGGAGTCTGTCATAGGTCCAATGTGCCAAGAAAGACCTTACAGTCCGTCACCAGTTTAATACGCCAGAATATATGTCTGAGGTGCGTCACAGGCAGGCCAGAGGCGAACCACTCCGTCTTCACGACCGCTTATCAGCGGGGACGAGCGTGTAGAGAAATGAACGGCACGTGAATGAGACACAAAATAAATCCAGAAAGACCTTTCAATCGACCAAGCCATAAAAACGGCGTGCACTAACTACCAATGGCGGCTAGGCGAGTTGGTAGCCTGGAATGTATGGAAATGCACACGGATATGATGCTGAAATTCCACGTCAAATGACGTACGACATACACTGAAGCTGTCCAGATCAGACATAAGACTGGGGACTGGGGACAGTGGACAGGTGACTCATTATGCGGACAGCTGTTGTAGTATGCCGCCGCCTTTGTCGGCTGCGAAGTGAACAGGTACGGCCGTGACCCAGGAGACACGATGGATAGCCGGCGCAGAGAAAGGCCGTACGGCCACGAGACATAAAGAACAGTACCATACATGGTCACAGGTCACACATTTGCTGAAGAACAATAGCGAAGGAATTGTCTAGTCGGCCAACGTGTGAATGCTTTTGGTCAAAACATGTGTAAAATCATGCCTACATGGTTCAGCCAAGTCGCCTGAAAAACCGATCATTATTATCGTCCATTTTTGCTTTCACTGGCTTGCACCAATGCCAGCCTATCCCTTCAATCAAAACTAAATCAAATCCCCAGCAAAAATGCATTTAAAAGCCGATCGTGACATTGCCGCCAGCCCGTTTCACAGGTCGGTCTTGTTTTTGCTAGGTTGCGCTCTGCTGGCCTAACCAGCAGGTCTGCGTGTGCGTGTGTGTGTGTGTGTGTGTGTGTGTGTGTGTGTGTGTGTGTGTGTGTGTGTGTGTGTGTGTGTGTGTGTGTGTGTGTGTGTTCGGTCAACGAAGCGTGCTGCCGGCGCCTGCAGCAAGAGGGGGAGTGGAGGGGTGCCAGAAATGCAAGGGGTGCACAAGGTGCGCGGTACCCCGGCGGTCAGGGTGGGGTGCAGGGGATTCGTTAGGTCGGCAGCACCCTGGACAAGGGTGCAGACCCAGAACATAAAGGGCATGTTTGTTAACGAGCGAAATTACAGAGGTTGGAAAAAAGTTAAAACTCATCGGATTTTGGCCTTACTTATGTATGAAATAATTGATTTGTTTCAGAAAACGATCATTCTTAAAGGGAGTGTGCCTACTCAGCATTGGTCATTGAAGTTGTTGAAAACTAGTCTGTAAGAACTATTTCTAATTTAGCCATTGCTTAATTTCCCCAGATTCACTTTAGTTTTGCTGAGGATATTCAAAGTCGCACAATCACAACTGGAAGTAATTTAATTATCGATGGCACCTAGAGAGCTTTCGCTAACAGAAGCATGCTCTTAATACAACGCTAGCATATATGTTAGCCTCTGGCCAATATAAAACACTCGTGAGCAACTGTTAACGCTGCCGAACAGATCTTGATCACTGTAGTCTGTAAAACACCCATACATTGCTCATACAAAGGTTGTTTATCGTCTTTAGTGCGCCTTAATAGGTAACATCTTCGTTTATAAGTGAAGACCGATCGTTTAGAGTTTTGACAAAAGCAAATGCAAAAACAGAAGTATAAAGTAAAAAATTCAACTAAAGGGCTCCAGGAAACGTGAATTTTATCGTAACCAATAATCAAACCATTGGCTTCTTACTGTAAGAAAAATATATTTGACATTTCAAAAGAGAAGCACACTCCCTTTAAAGGCGGATATTTTTCAAATGAGGAAATGTGCCTTTTCAGCCGATTTTGTCCAGTCATCTGGGGGACCACAACACCGATGGTCCCTGCTGGATCCACCAGTGTCCCCCCGCGCTGGACGGGGTCGGCGGGGTGGGGAAGGGTGCACGCTATACGCCCGCACTGCGCCTCTGGAAGCGGGGCTCTGCGGCACCCTCGGCGGTGGGTGGGCGGGGTGGGGCGTAGAACTCCAATGACGGGCCCGCACTGCGCCTCTGGAAGCGGGGATCTGCGGCACCCTCGGCGGTGGGTGGGCGGCGCGGGGTGGGGCGTAGAACTCAATGACGGGCCCGCATTGCGCTCGGAAGCGGGGATCCTGCGGCACCTGGGCGGTGGGTTGGGCGGGGGTGGGGTGCGTAAGAACTCAATGACGGGCCCGCCACGTGCGCCTCTGGAAGCGGGGATGCTGCGGACCGTCGGGTCAGGTGGTGGGGCGGGGGGGGCGTAGAACTTTCAATATCACATATGGGCCCGCACGCGCCTCTGGAATGGGGCTCTGCGGCACCCTCGCGGTGGGTTGGGCGGGTGGGCGTAGAACTTTCTCATGTCCGGGCCACGCACTGCGCTCTGAGAAGCGGGGCTCGGGCCCCCTCTCGGCCGGTGCGGTGCGGCGGGGTGGGGCGTCAGAACTCAATGCGGGCCCCGCGAACGCGCCCTCTCCGTTCGTGCTGCTTTCGATTCTCAGTCAAGTACAGCCAGGCGTGGGGCGAGCGCAGATGGTGACCGAACGCGCGCCAGATACCTCCACCTTGCGCCGCCACCGCTCCCGCGCCGCCACCGCCTCCGCCGCGCCACCACCGCCTTCACTGCGCCGCTGCTGACATCAGCAGGGGCCTGCCTGCTGGCTGCTGCGGTGATGGTACGAAGTCAGACCGCGGAGGTGGTGTGTGGAGAGGAGACTGGATGGGACATGCTGGCTGCTGTGGTGCACTGGTTGTCACACACAGGTCGCCAATGCGTCTGGCTGTCCAGTTCAGCAGCCGTCCATATCCCGGCCAGCCGGCAGAATCCATCAGATGTGGGCAGTGGTGATGTTTTGGTGTTTAATAGCGCTGCAATTTCTGCGGATTTGCGTCGCTCACACCCTCTCAAAATCATACAGTTTTCAGGCACGTCGATTATCATCTATTTCGCTCATTTAAGGCCCACTATAAAACCATATGTCCCCACAGTTATTTCATGGAAATCCTTGCCCTACCAGAGCCTGCCAAGTGATCACAGTTATGAAGGACACTGTCCATCACGCCAGAGACGACCTTGGGCGACCTCTGATGACAGCCGTCACCGCTAACCATACATCGCCCCCGACAATCTGTCCCTATAAGTGGTAACTGACGACACAGCCTAGGTCTGCCTCAGCGGGGCAACGGCACCCCACCGCCACCGCCGCCGCCGCCACGGTCAAACCGCCGAAGAGAGCGCGGGGCGCAGTTGGGTCGCCTGATACGGTAACGGAGAGAAGTGGATGGCGTGGGAGACCAGCGCCGTGAATTGGGACGATTCGGGCGCACGCCGGGCGGTCAGAATGAGAGGAGGTAAAAAGCGAGCTCGTTATAAAATCAATCTCCCCAGAGAAGGAGGCCGTGGTATTGATTCCCAGTGATTGACTGCGTGTAATCACCGACAGATTGCTGGGCAGGGAACAATGGGCTGCTATGAACAGGAATATGACGGCTGACTCGTGAGCAGGCTTGACACAAAAGTGAAGTGTATAATTCACACGCCCTTCGAAGAGTTTACAACGCGGTTTACACCCCTGTTTTCTCCTGCATAAATAATAATTACGGTCATACAGCAAGTCTGGTATTTGCGTTGCCTTGTCAATGAAGGTACACACAATGCTGACATTCCTGAGCATTCTAAGGCGAAGTTTGAATCTTGAAACATATCACCCAAAACAAATCAATCCACTCCCACAACCAGCCAATCTGAATCTATGCAGTAAGTTCTCCACGCTCTCCATCACACCACACAAGGGCGGGCGCCAAAGGGGGGGGGGGACGGGGGGACGCGTCCACCAACATTTCCGATTCTAACATTACGCCTATGGACATTGCATGGAAAGAATCATCTTCAAAATGCCTCCGTTCCCCCTACTTTCGGAAGGCGGCGCCACCCTCGTCACCACACCAAACGAGCCCACGAAGCCCCACATCAGCCACAAGCCTCACATCCTTCCGCCCTGTCCGCCCAGCACTCTGCATGTTTGCATGTTAGCACAGCGCCGCAACGGCGGCATGCCAGAATCGCCGCTGCACGCTCCAAGTCACGTGACCAATGCCAGTCGACCAGCCTCGTCTCTGCAGGCTGGGCTCCGTGACATAAACAAACCATGCATTGTCCATTGAGCAATATCCCAGCAGTGCGCCGCGAATTCATGACATTCTGTCCGTGGACAGATTTACGTCCCGATCGTTTTGTGATGCGTCATACGTGTCAGTGAAGATGGCACCATCATTCACAGTTCACAGTCACGCCATGGTACAGGTGCAGAGCTACTACGATAAGCTGTAAATGGGATTCAGCCGCCGCCGGCTGTCTGTGTGACTGGTGACAGCCGCGGGGATCAAGTGAGGTAGGCTAGGCAGCAACACACCCGGCAGAAAACCGGCTACAATGCCGAGATTATCAGCGGTTAAACCTCAGTCACAGAGCTCTACTGACCCAATGTAACGCTTCTGAACAGAACCGAGTATATCAGCACTTTAAATGACTCCATGTTAGCTTTTTAAGTGCCCCCTCCCTGAAATGTACCTACACAACACTGTAAAGTCTTCACGGCTAACATCTCCCGCTTCTGCCACAATATCTCGGCCAGAAGCCGAGCTACCAGTGAGCCTGACTGACCTGAACCCGACATAACTGACTAAACTGGAGCGGATCCAACAAGGCGGACGCCGCGCCGGTCCCGTGGCGCCGCTGAGACCAGGCCAGTCGGCGACCTGACCATATTTGGAACGAAACCTCCGCCCGGCCGGCCGCCGCCGCCCCAACGCCCTGCAGCACTCCGCCGGCCACGTGTGCCACAACCGGCCCACAACGCCACGACCGCCACACCCAACCGCGACGAAACCGACGCACGAGGCCCGCGAAGCGTCAAAAGCGCCGTGGGCGCAGTGTCGGTGGATCAGAGCCGGCGACAAACCGGCGGGACTGGGTCGCGTCAGAGGAGTGCCGCAGGCGGTGGCCAGGGCGATGACGCCAGCGACCTTGGAGTGTGATAGTCCAGCTGGTGACACCTGAGCGACGCTGTCAGCGACTCCGCCCACTGCCAGACGCAGACGTATCGGCGGACAGACGAGCCCTGGACGAGCAGTTCGTTCCCAGCTCTCTTCGGATCATAGAGACAGCCGTCTCGTCGTTACCACATGCGCTGACGTTTCGTTTGATTGTTTCGTCATAGGAGTTGTCCGTTAACGTTAGATATAATCCATCAAATAGCGCGCCGGTGACCTAATACACGGTTTCACAATGTGTCATCCAATGTGCCGTTGGACTGCCAGCAGTCAACAGAGATTCTTTTCCCTTTCTTGCTGGTTTGCTCACAGCCAGCTGAGGCCGATTTCCCTTCTCACATGTCTCCTCAAACCTACTGAGACCACTGTATCGTCACCCTGGTTTGTTCCAGGCTCACCAATGCTCCCTCAGCTGCTTACAAGTCTGTTTACAATGGCTGGTCAGTGTCCGTTGCAGCAGCACAGAACACAGTTGTCTGCCGGGTACCCCTCGAGATACCTACACGGGTATACTTCCGCCTGAGCCCGGAGTGTACGCCGGGTGCTGTCGGCGTCAGGAGGTTCAGGTGACTATCCTCTCCCTGGAGGCCGGAGTGGTCGCCGGGTGCTGGTCTGCGTCAGGAGGTTCAGGTGACTATTCTCTCCCTGGAGGCCGGAGTGGTCGGCGGGTGCTGGTCGGCGTCAGGAGGTTCAGGTGACTATCCTCTCCCTGGAGGCCGGAGTGGTCGCCGGGTGCCTGGTCTGCGTCAGGAGGTTCAGGTGACTATTCTCTCCTGGAGGCCGGACGTTCTCTCGCCTACGACCGGAGCTGGTGGCGTCAGGAGGTTTCAGGGGCCGTTCTTCTCGGTGCTCCTGTTCTCTCCACAGCCACATATACTACAGGCTCCGGTCAGCCCTCCAGCCCGTGGCCAGACCTCCCCGTTCCACATATACTACAGTCTCCCGGGCGCCCTCCAGCCGTGGCCAGACCTCCCCGTCTCCACATATACTACAGGCTCCCGGTCAGCCCTCCGCGTGGCCAGACCTCCCCGTTCTCACATAACTACAGGGTCCGGGCCAGCCCTCCAGCCGTGGCCAAGACCTCCCCGTCCCACATATACTACAGGCTCGGTCAGCCCTCCAAGCCGTGGCCCAGACCTCCCCTCGCACATTATACTTACAGGCTCCGTCAGCCCTCCAGCCGTGGCCAGACTCCCCGTCTCCACATATACTACAGGGCTCCGGTCGCCCTCCCAGCCGTGGCCAGACCTCCCCGTCGCCACATAACTACAGCTCCGGTGCAGCCCTCCGAGCCGTGGCCAGACCTCCCGTCTCCACATTACTACAGGCCTCGCAGCCTCCAGCTGGCCAGACCCCGTCTCACATTACTACAGGCTCCGGTCAGCCCCTCCAGCCGTGGCCAGACCTCCCCGTTCTCACTATACTACAGGCTCGGGGAGCCCTCCAGCCGTGGCCAGACCTCCCCGTCCCACACTTACTACAGGCTGCCGGTTCAGCCCCTCCAGCCGTGGCCAGACCGTCCCCGTCTCCACAGATACTACCAGGCTCCGGTCAGGCCCTCCAGCCCGTGGCCAGACCCCCTGTCTCCACAATACTACAGCTTCCGGTACCCTCCAGCCGTGGCCAGACCTCCCCGTCTCCACTATACACAGGCTCCGGTCAGCCCTCCGCCGGTGGCCAAGACCTTGCCCCGTCTCCAACATTTATACTTACAAGGGCTCCGGGGAGCCCTCCAGCCGTGGCCAGAACCTCCCCTCGCCACATTACTACAGGCTCCGGTCAGCCCTCCAGCCTGGCCAGACCCCCTCTCCAATATACTACGGCTCGGTTCAGCCCTCCAGCCGTGGCCAAGACCTCCCGCGTCGCCACACTATACTACAGGCTCCGTCAGCTCCAGCTTGGCCGACTCCCCGTTCCTCACATATACTACAGGCTCCGGGCAGCCCCCAGCCGTGGCCAGACCTCCCCGTCGCCACATATACTACCAGGCTCCGTCAGCCCTCCAGCCTGAGCCAGACCTCCGGTCGCCACAATACTACAGGCTCCGGTCAGCCCTCCAGGCCGTGGCCGACCTCCCCGTCATCCACATATACTACAGGCTTCGCCAGCCCTCAGCCGTGGCCAACCTTCCCTGTCTCCCACATACTTACAGGCTCCGGTCAGCCCTCCAGCCGTGGGCCAGACCTCCCCGTTCTCATATCTACAGGCTCCGGGAGCCTCCAGCCGTGGCCAGACCTCCCCGTCTCCACAAATTATACTTACAGGCTCCGGGGAGCCCTCAGCCTGGCAGGACCTCCCCGCCAATATAACTTACAGGGCCCGGGCCAGCCCTCCCAGGTGGCCAGACCTCCCCGTCTCCACCATTATAACTACAGTCCGGGCAGCCTCCCAGCCGTTTGGCCAGGACCCTCCCCGTCTCCACATTATACTACAGGCTCCGGGGGAGCCTCCAGCCGTGGCCAGACCTCCCCGTCGCCACATTATACTTACAGGCCCGGGCAGGCCCTCCAGCCGTGCCAGACCTCCCGCGTTCCACAATATGATAAGCTCCAGGTCCAAGCCCTCCAGGCCGTGGCCAACCCCCGTTCCACATATACTACAGGTCGCGGGGAGCCCTCCAGCCGGGCCAGACCTCCCCGTCATCCAATTATACTACAGGCGCCGGGGAAGCCCTCCAGCCGTGGCCAGAAACCTCCCCGTCTCCACATATATACAGGCTCCGGTCACCTCCAGCCGTGCCAGACTCCCCGTCTCACATATACTACAGGCTCCGGGCACCCTCCAGCCGTGGCCAGACTCCCGTCTCCACATATATACAGCTCCGGTCGGCCTCCAGCGTAAGGCCAGACCTACCCGTCTCCACATATACTACAGGCTCCGGTCAGCCCTCCGCGTGGCCAGACCTCCCCGTCTCCACATATACTTACACGGCTCCGGTCAGCCCTCCAGCCGTGGCAGGACCTTCCCCGTCTCAACATATACTACAGGCTCCGGGCAAGCCTCCAGCCGTGGCAGACCTCCGCCCGTCGCCAATAATACAGGTCCGTTCATCCCTCCAGCGTGGCCAGACCTCCCGTCTCACATATAACAGGCTCCGGGGCAGCCCTCCAGCTGTGGCCAGACCTCCCCGTCTCACATATACTACAGGCTCCGGTCAGCCCTCCAGCCGTGGCCAGACCTCCCCGTCTCACAATACTACAGGCTCCGTCAGGCCCTCCAGCCGGGCCAGACCTCCCCGTCTCCATATACTACAGGCTCCGGTCAGCCTCCGCCGTGCCATACCTCGCCGCGTTTCTCCACATATACTACAGGCTCCGGGCAGCCCTCCAGCCGTGGCCAGACCTCCCCGTCGCCACATATACTACAGGCTCCGGGCAGCCCTTCTATCAGCTGTAACCAGATCTCGCCGTCTCCGCCTATATAAGGCAGTCGGTGGTGGGCGGGGACAGCGTATGTCGTTATTACCTGACCCCGCAGCCGGGCGCTATATAAGGCAGTCGGTGGTGGGCGGGGACAGCCGTGATGTCGTTATTACCTGACCCCGGCCGGCCGGGCGGCGCCGCCCACTACACAGTACCGAGAGAGACGCAGATCAACGGTCAAACGGTCAAACGGTCAAACGGTCAGTGCCAGTCGGCAGAGGTGGCAGCTGTGTCGGAAAATGAGCATCATTATGGGAACTTGTCAATTCATGGGTGTGACAACATACAGTGGGTATTCATATCGTAAGAACTTCCCCGAGTCAAGTTTCTGAGGGAGCTATCCAAAGCCTTCCGAGAATATCGTAGATCCAATATATTTTGGTTGATTTATAGTTTGTGTATATTGTTTTTGTACAATGCATCACAAAACTTGCTATTCGCTTAGCAAGTTTTATATTTTTAGATTCTGTATTAACTTTCATCTGGTTTTCCATTGTGTACGCAATAACTCAGCTCTCCTTTCGTCTTCACAGTGCTGTCCCGTTGAAGACGGTACCAAAGCGCCTGCCTGCATCCTTCACTTCCTGCAGTCCTACCGAAAGGAAACTTCCTGCACTTCCTGCCCCTGGGAATTTCCCGCACTTCCTGTTCCTGGGAGCTGCAGAAACTTCCTCAGCCTACGTTGGTCGTTCCTGGGCTGCCTGACAGCTCGTGGTTTCAGCTGCTGGTTGGTTCCAAGCTGGTTCCAGCTGCTGCTGGTAGGATTGTGACTGCCTGTGTGATGTCTTCAGCTGGTAGGATGACAGCTGCTGCTTGCGGGATGTTGACTTCGGTCAGTGTCCGGCATGGTTCCCAGGCAAGGAAAAGCAATATACATAACTCAAGTAGCAGCGTTCAACATACGTGCGTCGTGCATACCTACTGCAGACGTCATGAAATGCGGCATGAATGAACACAGGTCATAGCTCTATTGGATACGACAAAAGCATTCCACGCAGTAAGAATACCGATTCAGATCAACTGAGTCGACCCATTCCAATCGCATGTCATGTCAACTTTACACCATACTAAAGCTGTACTGAGTTTTAGAGCAGCTGTTTATGGAAGTCTGAGGGGCCGGCTCCAGCTCGTCTTCTGTATACGGACGTTCCCACGGTGGAATCGATTCACCGGTAACGTTAGGTCTACGTCACTGCTCACATCCTAAAACCGCAGACCATTCAGACACAGCACGCCAACGAGCGCAACGGCAAAGCGATCGAATGATTCATACTTAGCACTCTAACAAAGCCACTACAACCATTGACAGCTAGATGACCGCGATACATCATACCCCGACAGCATAAGGCTCTATGACCGTAGTAAGCCAGCAGCTCAAACCCAGCTCGTCAGCCGGCCTACCCACCGATCGGCTATCTCCTGACACAGCCATGTATCATACACATCACCCAGCCACACCAGCCGCATCAGATATCACCAGTTCAATCCAGCACGCTTAATTAAAGGCCGGCCAAATAGGACTCAGACGCGCCGACGGCGCACGGTGACGATGACACGAGCGGTTCGCTGGTGAGGATAACGACGTGATTCGGTCGGCAGTGCGACCCTCCTGTGTGCATGGCGAGCGTCTTGCACTGTTGTGATCGACGGAGCTCTCTGTGCAAGGGAGGATCTGGGCGAGGGGAGGCATATAAAGCCAAAAAACGACCCCATGTGTGGCCACATGCCCCCAAAAGGACGGAAATCGACCGGGAACAAATTCGCTGACATAAAAAACATTTTGGCGAACGAAAGTTTCTTATAAAATCAGTTTTGAAATGCATTAATAAACTAACTATATTAACTTATTAACATTTTGTCACACTATTAGCGATACAGCCTCCTTCAAACCAATATCTGTGCCGTTCTGAACCCGACTGTGTGTAGGTCATGGGGAGGAGCCCCTGACCCATCCGGCCTTAATCCTCCACCTGACATGACCAGGCCACCTCCAGCCCAAAGAACGCCGGTAAGAACGCCGGTAAGAACGCCGGTAAGAAGAACGTCATTGTAGGAGGAGGCGGCGGCGGCGCCTGCGAGCGGTCCGACGAGACACACATGGCCGGGAAACGGCAGAAAAACGGGGCACAGGCTGGTGAATCAGTCACGGCGCGGGGAGCCAGTGCAGCCGAGATAGAGTAGCGGACGGACGGATAGACTGGGCGCGTAATCCGCTGGTCTGCAGCCATTGCCAGCACGGCATGTGCCGTAAACAATCCATGGCGCAGCCGTGACCATAGGAGCAGAGGCAGACAATCGATGGCGCGGTAGCGGGCAATGTGACAGGCGGGGCGCCGCTCAGCGAGGCAGCCCACCCCGGCTGGAGTTCTGAAGAGCCGGCAGACGCTGGGCAGTGCCCGGCCATACTGACGACCCACTCACAAGTGACGGATCAGTATAGGCTGGGCGACTGGAAACAATGGTGGAGAGAGGACGTCTATAGAGTGAGCTGAGAGGGATGTCTATAGAATCCAACGAGCATTCAGAGACGCTCAATTCTCAGTGGAGGCGTATGAGCGATGCCTGACCAATAAATTGGCCAAAATGGCTGAGGTTAACATGCATAGAAATAAGCATGACAAGCGTACACCAAACACAAATACAGCAACAAGTTCGTTGGACAAAAGAAACTATTCGATGTAGCAGTGTATGAGTAAATTGTGATACGAACGTAACAGGCTCGATAAATTTCGCAAGTTTTATCATACACATAACATAGTGCACGTCATACTTCAATCGGGGAGCAGCACCTATAGTTCGCAGCCCATAACCCACAAGCGTGCAGCATATCAAGGTCTTGATAACCTCACGGCATTCAGACCAAGTTATTTCTATTCTACCCACACCAGCTATACTGTTCCTTACGACCCATCTGAACCAGCCACCCCGACAACACCCAGATCAGCTCGGCAACACCCCTCTGCGCTCTCTCTCTTTCGCCTCCACACGTACGGGCACCTACAGCCAGGGGCGGGGCGAACAGTGCAGGGCGGGAGGGGTGCATACGGTACAGGGCGAGTGTCAGGTACAGCCAGGGAGGGGTGCGATACGGTACAGGGCGGGAGGGGTGCAGTACAGTACAGGGGCGGGGGTCAGTACAGCCAGGGGCGGGGCGAACAGTGCAGGGCGGGAGGGGTGCATACGGTACAGGGCGAGTCAGTTACAGCCAGGGGCGGCGCGAACAGTGCAGGTGGAGGGTGTTGCATACGGTACAGCGCGAGGGTCAGTAAGCCAGGGACGGGGCGAACAGTGCAGGGCGGAGGTGCATACGGTACAGGCGAGGTCAGCTACAAGCCAGGACGGGCGCGAACACAGTGCAGGCGGGGGTGCCATACGGTACAGGCGACGGTTCAGACAAGCCCAGGCGGGGTCAGTACAGCCAGGTGGCGGGCGGACAGTGCAGGGCGGGAAGGGGTGCATACGGTACAGGGCGAGGTCAGTACAGCCACCTGGGCGGGGGCGAACAGTGCAGGCGGGAGCGGTGCATACGGACAGGCGAGGGTTCAGTTACAGCCAGGGACGGCAACAGTGCGGGCGGGAGAGGGTGATACGGTAAGGGCAGAGGGTCCATACAGCCACGGGCGGCGGCATGCAGGCGGAGGGTGCAACGTTACAGGGGGCAGGTCAGACAGCCAGGGGCGGGCAACAGTGCAGGCGGAGGGTGCATACGGACAGGCAGGTCAGTACAGCCACGGGCGGGCGCAACAGTGCAGCGGGAGGTGACATACGTTACAGGCGAGGGTCAACAAGCCAGGACGGGGCGAACAGTGCAGGCGGAGGGGTGCATTACGGTACAGGGCGAGGGTCAGTACACAGACGGGGCGCGAACAGTTGCAGGGCGGGAGGGTGCATTACGGTTACAGGGCGAGGGTCATACAGCCAGGCGGGGCGAACAGTCAAGCGGAGGGGCATTACGGTACAGCGTAGGGTGAGTTGGGAGCGGCAATGCTCACGGCCGATTGGGTGCAACGCGGTGAGCGGAACCCAGCATTGCGGGCACTGGTCAGTGGCGGGTCTTCAACTATCGCTCGAGTAGACGTGGTGGCCGCTGAATTAAAATGCATGTCTCATTGTTTTAGAAGAACATTAGTATCACATGACGCACGGAGCACCATGCCGGCCGCTATGACGTTAGTGATTCGGGTCTTTATCAGCATATACACACGAAAAAATCTAGACGCTGGGCTGTCCGTGACGCAGTGATATCATGTTGCCAGCGATAGAGCGGAGATGCTAATAAGTAACACGATGAACATGATGTTCTAGACCCACTTGAGCGAGATTAAGGGGAGCCAGAGGCATAATGCTAGTGTCCGTCTATACAATCAGACCCTACGCCCACTGGGGCATAGACAACAAAATTCAATTTCGGCGACGCCCTCCCTGCGATTGGAGTCATACGAAGATCCAAGAGCTCAAACCGGTTACATTTACACTCGACTCGGTAGAGTATGCTAGATATACCTGTACATTCAAGGTGACTCGCTTCTCGATAGCGCCAAATGCTCAGTGATCACAGTGAGTTCAAATCGCGTCATGCTATGTCCGTTTGGAAAAATGACTATGTCTCCTTAAAAAGCTCAGAGAGATAAATACGGGATCGAAACACCGCTCCAAACAACCAATCCACGAGGAGAAAAGGAAAAACTTATTTCACCTTTTGTGTCACATAATAAAAGAACGTTTCCATTCCATCCTCAACAAACGACCTGGCTCCGCAGATGCCCCGACTGCAGTCGTCACCTCCCGACCCCACTCCACCCAGCGTCCCAGTCAGCAGATACTCGACTCTGCAGAATAGACTCAGGTACCACACTAGCGCTCTGAATACCTTCCCTTTCTGTGCAATCGTCGTTCATAAGAGACTGAGGAGCACCACTGAGCCTGAGCCGAGGCCAGCTCACCCTACCCATCATCCCCGTACTCTCGTCACTCGTGGCAGAGTAAGATAGAGGAACTCCAGCCTCCAGTACTCATACCCCCTCATTCCCCATCACTTGGAATTGATCAGTCTCGAATTAGATTGGCGGAGCACTCAGTAGCCTTAAGCCACATGTTCCCTTAGATTTCAGTCTCATAGTACATGTTGCGTGCTGAAGTGTACATGAATATCGCGTGATGTCGTAGGTCAGAGATTCGCCTAACAAAGTGTTGCAATGTCGATTTCGCCGTGGACAGCAAACAACGTGAGGACCGGCCGAAATCTCTGCATAGCCTGTACTCGCGTTGATATGTCGTAGACAGCAGATAGTCAGTAGAAGACGAGACATCCGTGACAGAAAGTGAGCGTGAATGTCAGTGATATGGCAGCAGAGAACACAGAGAAAGACGACGAGCCGACGAGAAGGCGTGCAGAAGAAAAACCAGGTTCATTGTGACATTTGTGAGAAGACGTCATGGGAAACACGGATTGGTAGAACTGTGACCGCAGAGCTCGAACAGCTCAGCCAGAATAGTTGCCAATACTTGTCGGGAAAGAACAACGGATCTGGTTAGAGCCAAAATTAGAAAGTTTCCAGATTACTCGCTTTGATGCAGTGATTATATGGTATGATATGATAGATTGGCAGCGATTAACGATGGGTGTTCAGCGTTTAGCATAGATGCTTACTGTTTAGGGTCGGTGTATTTGTGCATTTACAGTGAATTGCTGTTCCGCCCATGACAAATGGACTGGCACTGAAACAGCCGAATGACACGACAAACTAAATAATAGGCACCAATCTCCACAGACGAACTATTAAACCCTAATCAACTCTATCTCGCAATCAGCCACACCCGTTAACACCCAGTTAGCGCGCTGTTACACATGTTCACCTCAGTGAGAGCGCCGGTCGAGTAGCAGGATCGCCTTCCAGGCCGTGTTCGAGCACAGGAGCGTGACATTGGAGCCGAGTCCAGTTCGGCCCCGCCCTGTTAGCAGCTGCCCGGGACACGGCGCGGCAGAGAGAGGCGCAGCAGGCCCGCTGAGCTGAGCCGGAGAGGATACTCCGATCAGCTGGGTGAACCGGGCCATTAGGCTGACACTACGACCGACTCAGACCGAAACTCAGACGATATTCGCGATGAATTGCTGGATTTATGTAATGAAAAGCCGCACGGCGGGCATAATTTCAGCAAAGCCCATCCTCTGCAAATATGTTTTTTATACAGATTTATAATTGGCAGTGAACGGTTTTCGAACTGCCTGGATAACACAGCCCACCTCCAATGCATCGTCATCCCCAGCGCCAGGTATAGCAAAAACACACACATTTTGCGTCACTGTTGTCTGTTTATCACCAATCCTCCTCCCCATGCCGTCACTGCGTGTGGGTTCGCCGGTAGACAGGGCGGGCGGAGAGGGGGACCAGAGACGTCACTATTCTCTGCAGCACGGCGCCAGTGACACCCACGGCCGGGGCTCTCCTGATTACACCACCAAGGTGAAGACGGGCGTGGAACCACACATCTGCATTGGAATGACCGGCCACTTACCACAGCTGTTGCTGCGTTTTGGTAATAATCGTCAGCTTTCACAGCGGTTGCTGTATGTGTAAGTGGTAAAATACCTAGCGAGTATAATATCCAGTACAGCGAGAATGGAATTCGCTGAGAAATTATGCATTATGCACTTCCCATCATTACTGCCCGTCACTCGCTGGTGAGTGTTTTGGCAATGTCGACTAGTTTCCCAATAATGGACTAGTTGCAGGTTGTTTGGTGAATATTTGCAAAATAATGAGAAAAATGTGCTGATAACGTGATACAAGGTGTGTGTGTGTTATTTTGCTACAAATCAATATTTCGCGAGATATTTGTATTTGTAAAAGTTTATTATTTATAAATACTTGAGTAGTGACTCATTAGCAATAATACTGCCCGGCCTAGGCAAAAAGCGATGTGTTCCGGTATTCCGTGGCAAATACAAATGGTAAGCCGCTTTCTGATTTACTGTTCACACTAAACTGATCAGAAATTCATGAAGATTTATACTGTTAAATTCAAAAACACAAATCTCATCAATACAATCATTAGGCACATGTTCGAGAGGCTCCATTACGGCTGAGGCATAGCTCTACCCTCCACCTCATACTCACAAGAGCTATGGCCCATGTCGGCGGGATGGTCCGCACTGCAGCTCCCACGGCTTTTAGCTGCTCCTTGTCTGGATATTCTCTTAAACACCTCATAACTTGCTTAGCTACCTCCACAGGAAGTTGAAGTGGGGCTCAGATTCGATGCTGCCCTCACTGGAACACTGCCCCAGAAACCACTTGCAAAAATGCACTGTGCCTCAATGTTGTTTTGAAATAGCTTCTGTCGGTCCAGAACTTGTATAAAAGATATCTAGATTATCCTTATTGATCCGTCTGCTGTAGCTATCCGTTAAAATGCCTTTGAACTCCGTTAAGATTATTGATTGTGTCACAGGTAGGAAATTTCCAATTTATTATGATTCCTTCTGTTAGTGGCGTGATTACAAATTAAATTGTATCTGTTTGAATCCGCCATATCACGTGCTTTGATTTTGGCGCTAACATCTCATGTTTATTTTCCGAAAAAAAACCCTAAATAAAAAATAAATGGCCAACGAACTTCTCAAGCTACCTTAGGTAACGTCGATCGCCTGAACTATTGCTAAATTGCGTCACGACCAATCAGAGAGCATTATTATATATTACGTAAATATACTTATTTAGTTAAATTGCTGATAATTCAGAGGAATTTATATTACATTAACAATATATCAAATATTTTAAATTAATTCGCGTTCCATCAAATGCATAAAAACTATGGGTTAGGTAACCTGCAATTAGTCCATTACACCGCTTTCCCAAAGTTGGGGGAAATACCGTGTCATATCTGTTGCTGAGTTGATGCGTGGTGCTAAGTCTAGGCGTATCGAACTTCCAGCACAGCTAGTATATAGAATAAGCGGCGGCATCAGAATGTGCCTGGAGAAAAAGCGGCACACCTGGTGCTGTCCTTCATCCACTGTACGAATGACCGGCTCTGCTGAGTGGCAGATGACAAGGTCATTCTATTGAATGAACAAGCTGTGACACAAGAAGAGAATGCAGACTAATGTCATCGTGTCAAAGGGTCCCGCCATCTGTTTTCATCTAGCCACTGCAGCAGGATCAGTGCAGCCTCACTATCTGACCACTATCATCCTCTCTCATTCATTTGTTCTCATTCTGCAGCCTCACTCTCGGACAGCATCAGATTAACCACAGGTCAAGGTTGGACGAAATCACGCCGCCTCCGCCCGGCTGTTTGTCGCCACGCCAGTGACGCGTAAATGACGTCACAAAGCCCACAGGTGGGATGGCAGAAGGCCAAGGCTGAGCGTATTAACCATAGATATAAAGACTAGATAGGACAGCCCAATGGAGTGGTCCGCTCGCTAGTACGTAAAGCCGGCCGGCATGTTTTGGGTTTTTTTTTGGGGGGGTTTTTTTAAAGGTCCACATTAGACTCACGCTTAAGGGCGCGCTATGGCGCTGGCGGGCAGGACAAGACGGCAGGTGTGTTGGATTGTATGATGGAAAAGTGGAATTTCCTTCTGTCCGAATTTCGGAAGGATGAGAAGATATTCGGGGATGTTGTACCGACTAAGGCAGTAATTGACGTATTGATATAGACTATCAGCGAAAGTTTAATGAATGCAAAGGCCGCGTTTTTTGGGGGGCTCCGGTCCCTAAGACGGGGCCAGAGTGCCGCCTCCCGGCGACAGGAGGGCCCCACTTAGGTAGAGAGAGGGCCCCCTCAGGCGGCAGAGTGCCCCCTCAATGACGGCGCAGAATGCCCTCTAAGGCGGCTTAGAGGTCCCTCAGGTCAAGCAGAGTGGTCCCTCCGGCCGGCCAGGGAGGTGCCTTCGCTTTCAGGGGGTTTTTGGTTTCTGGGGGGGCGTCCAGGGTACCGGGCTTGGGTCCCGTCTCAGGTGCCGGAGGGTATCCCCTCGGGATGTGGGCCAGAGTGCCACCCGGGGGTTGTGTCAAGAGTGCCTCCCCCCGTGCAAAGAAGTGCCCGCGCAGGTGAATCGAAGAGTGCCCCCCCCCCTCCGGTTGGTCATGTTAGGGGCTTTTTCCTCCACCGCCCGGGGTGGGGCAAGATGTGGCTCCCCCTGGGGTGGCGGAGAGTATAATGCCCCGCGGCTCTTGGCCGCCGGGCGGGTTCAGTAGAGTGACCGGCCGCTGTTGTGCAGAAGAAGAGTGGCCTATCCGGTGGCAAGAGACCCGCCTCCCCCCGCGGTTGGCAGGAGTGCCCCCGGTGGCAAGAGTGACCACTGGGTGGCAAAGGAAGTGCTCCTCATGTGGGGGTGGCAAGACTCGCCCCCCCCCCCAGTGTGGTCAAGAGTGCTGCCCCCAGGTTTGGCAAGAGTGGTCCCTCCCCCCCAGGAGGCAAGAGTGCCCCCCAGGTGGCAAGGAGGGTGCTCTTCCTCCTTTGCAGTGGGGTTTCAGGGGGGTGGTGGGGCAGGAGAGTGCTGTTCTGGGCCTTCATCGGCAAGCAGTACCCTCCTCGGGCCTCTCTAGTGGCGGAATGTAGGGGCGTCTCCTGTTGCGTGCTAGTCAAGAGTTCCCCCGAGTGTAAAAGAGTTCTGCCGCACCGCCCTCGTGTGTTGGTCAAGAGACAACCTCCTCCCGCGCCTCCCACAGGAGTTGGCGAACAGTGTGAGTGACCCACTTCTCAGAGAGTGTTCGGAAGACCAAGGAAGTCGCGCCACCCGGTGGCAAGAGTGCACCCCATGGGAGGCAAGAGACCCCCCCAATCCCCCCGGGTGGCTAGAGTGCGCGGCGCCGGTGGCAAGGGTGCCTCACCAGGTGGCAAGAGCGCCCCTGCGGGTGGCAAGAGTGGCGCCCCCCACCCCTAGGTGCGCAAGAGTGCCCCCAGGTGGCAAGAGTGCCCAAACCCTCTCCCCGGTGGCAAGTAGTGCCCACAAGGCGACAAGAAGAGTGTTCCCCACTCAGGCGGCAAGGTGCCCCTCCCCCAAGTGGCAAGAAGTGCCCTCTCTCCTCCCAGCGGTGGCAAAAAGTGCTCCCATCAGGCGGTCTCATAGGTGCCCCTCAGAAATAATGGTAGCAGGGGGTCCCATCTCCGGTTCCGAGATGTCCCCTCAGTCGGTCAGAGTGCCCCCCCCACAGGTTGGCAAGAGTGCCCCCCCCCGCCCACCCAGGTGACAATATTATGTCCATCAGAGGGGGGCGGCATCCATGGTGCCCTTGAACCACGGCCAGGGGGCCCTCAGATCTCCGGTTCCAGAGTGCCCACGTCACGCTCACGGCCTCCGAGTCACGACCCCCCTCCAAACGGTCAGAGTGCCCCCTCAGACGACAAGAGTGCCCCTCAAGGACCGGGCCAGACGTCGCCGCTTAGCGCGGCAGAGGGCCCCTCGAGGCGGCCAGGTGCTCCTCATTTGGGCGGCCCAGCAGGTGCCCCCCCAAAGGCGGCCAGAGTGGCTCTATCAGCCGAGCGGCAGGGTGCTTCCCTCGCAGGCGGCCAGGCGTGCCCCGTCAGGCGGCCAGAGTGCCCCACTCCAAGTCGAGGGCCTAAGGGAGGGGCATGGTCCCTGCCACTATGCCCGCCCTCAGTTCTGGATCGCACCCTGCCGCCGCGCAGGCTTCAGACACCCACCTCCATGCCACTGTCAAATCATACGGCGATAGCAGTTTCGCAGGTACTCAACCCGTCCCCAAGACTGGACGGCCGACTGTTACGTACCTCTCAAGGGAGACCCAGCTGTCCTATCTAGTCCTATATATCTAATCGCCGTATTGGATACAACCACTCGTCAGAACACACGCAGGCGATTACACGTGCAATGCTATGACATCACAAACAAGAGCTGCGTCACAATATTACTGGGTCATGGCCCAACGGGCACAAATAGGGCAAAACAGGGTCTCTTTGTGTCCTCCTTGGTGCTTGTCCCCCCTACGCTGGGAGTCCCAACTTGGGACTACTTCATTATGTTTATTTTTGTGAGATTTGTGATGCGCAGAGGTCGCTGCACCTAATAGTTTGATGATCGGCATAAATTGCCACGGGGCTTTAGCTTTGGATATTGAAACAGCCACACAACCCGACATGCGGCACCAACGTTCCAACGTTCCACACAAAGCCTGTTAATAAGTTTCGAAATCAGGAAGAGATTAGCTCAGCCAAAGATAACATGATAACTGGATTGGACACTCAATTTTCGGCCTCTTATTGCAGAGCCAAAATTTGAAACGGAGCTGTTAGTTTATTAGTATGCTGATACACTTTATGTCTCGGCTCGTGCAAATGCGAGTCCAGCACCGTCATTCACTGCTGTGCTTAACAATAGGAGGCCGAACATGTAGTGTCCAATCCAGGTATCATGTTATCTATGGCTCAGCCGATTCACTCATAACACCTATTCAATTCAATACCTCCCACCTCTTCCGCATATTTGCGATAACCAAGCCCCGGCGGTGAAATCGCATACCTTTCTAAACCGCTGCCAAACAAACAGCCATGGCGTCACGACCGATCCATTCAGCCAACCTTCTCTCGATATCGGGATAAAGACTCCGGGACAGAGACTCTGGGATAGAGACTCTGGGACAGAGACTCAGACAGTTCGATCCCGACTTTCCCACAGTGCTACACATCTACATTTGGGAATTCCGTCCTTCCGTTCTGGATCAGCGCGCACAGTTCTGCAAGTTGTCTCAACACTATTCCCGGGCCTTTAGACTCCTTTCACGGTGCCGCAACAGACCTATAGTTGTGGTTGAAATGGATGATGGTGCCACTTCGATGTTACAATACCAGTGTAATTTGGTCGGGAATTCGACCTGTAATTCTGCAGGTAATAAATAAACGGTCTGACCTCGCATGGCCGATGCCGGATCCGTTATCCGGAAATTGGCCCCTAACTTTAAGTCATCCACGGCCAGCAAAGCACAGATATTCACTACTTTCCCGATATCCACTTCATTTTCCGACACCAGCCGACATAACTCTGCGTCCTCACAATAGACGCGAGCCGCTCCACACAGGCAGTGCCACCTAGCGGCCGCGCGGCGAACCTGAACTTACCTTGTTGGCGTCATAGATGCCAGCCTGTAGCCCTGCCGGGTCCGGAGGAAGCTCCGTCATGATGGACGTGTGAGAGGGAGGCGCCCGCTGCGGTGTCAGGCTGGGACTCATCCCCCTGAGGGAGGAGGTCAGATATGTCAGTAGTGTGATCCCGTCACACGGACTTCAGGATATATCGACACTGATAAACATACAAACCGGACGGTAAAAAGCGTTGTCAGCGAAACTGAAACCAATTTTAACTGTATCGTCAAAATTCTGTCAAAGATTCTACAAGCTAATTGCATATTCAAAGAGAGCATAACGTCAAAGATTCTCCTATTGACGAGGTTATCGTTAATGGTCTCCCTGGTAACGAGCGTGACGTCATCATCAGCATAATTAAACATAAATAAAGCGACATGTGAACATAAAGCAGAAGGGTGCACAAGCAAAAGCTTAAGAAAAGTACCTAACAGATACGGTGTCCACGTACGTGCTGATGTATAAGCACTCAGACGATCAAAGCGCCGCCGATACACAGGCAGATGGGAATGATCTGGCATGATCTCCCTCGGCATACAAGATCTACTTCCCTCAGCATCTGCCTGCCACGCGAGATTAACTCTGATAATCCAAGTCGACTTTCAGAGGCGGTCTCTAACTATGTATGACGCACGCGCCTAAAAATGCGTGCTGAACTTGGTCATATTGTATTGTAATGTATTATAATGAATCATGTATTCCGTATTCGTGTCGTTAACTACCCCGAACGTCGCTGTCGTTTATGAAAATTTACGACTTTCTTCATAAAAAGTAACTGTATTCATCACTCATCTGTTGAGCACGAATGTTGTTTATAAGCGTGGAAGCAGCTAACTTTCGACTGGCTTCTCGCTTCCTCACCTACGATGGTCACTCATGATAGGATTACGACCTTACCCGTGCATCACGTCACAACGACCCACGTCACGCCACGTCACAACGACCCACGTCACGCCACGTCACAGTGACCCACGTCACGCCACGTCACAGTGACCCACGTCACGCCACGTCACAGTGACCCACGCCACGTCACTTCCCAACGTCTCAGCCAGGTCTGTAGCCAGGAGAGTGCACTGGGTGCCTGTGCACCCACTGGGACCTCCGTGCACCCTCTGACCTTAGTCGGTGCACCCCTGTAGTTAAGGCAAAGGACTTTCGCGGTCGAGTACAAACAATTAAATACAAGTTTGGTAAAATCTGCTTTTGGAATCGGCAATAAATATAATTAAAATACAAGTTATCATTAAAAACAAGTTGTTTGAAAAACTATGCGTACAATCCGCTAAGCAGGATACATTAGACCACTCATTCTCGCATGCAATATTGTCAACATGCTTAGATTTAGAGTTGGTAAATATATACTAGTGGTGTGCACTGTGCACCCTCTAGGAATTCGTGAGCACCTCTGGGAATTCAACCTGGCTACGGGGCTGCTCTTACATCAAAAAGACGGACTACCCACGCCAAAAGCAGACACCGATCACGAACACGCTGTCATTCATCCACATAACCCATCCCGCAATACCGCACACCTCCCGCAGCGGGCGGGCACACCTTTACCTGGCGACCTTTACAGGAGTGACGACCCGCCGCCGCCTGTTCCTAACCTCCTGTGTCTCATCTGTACAGCTCCATTGGCGCGGCCACGTGCCGCCGCGGGCCGGCCCAGCTCCCCAGACAATCTCACTAAGAGCCGCGCGGTGGCGGTAGGTAGGAGCAGCAGTACACTGGTACTGTCTGCACGGTGTCTGGGGTGGGGGAGACGGTCCAGAGTGGATGAGGCGGGGGGGAGGGGTGAGGGCGGGGGAGAAGGATTAGGGCGGGGAGAAACAGGTGAAGGGAGGGGAGCTGAGGGGTCCAATGGAATCAAGGGAATCACAGGGATAGAAAGAGAGGGAGACAAATATATCCTACAAGATGTATGGAACTCAAAGGGACAAAAAGGAACAAAGGGGATTATAAAAGAACTGTGGAACTCAAAGGGGCAAATAGGAATTCAGGACTAAGAGGGAATCTAAGAGACATGGGAGTTTCAAATGACCAACACGGAGAATGAGTGATAAAAAGACTGGCACATATGGATACACAATGGCGACTAGGATTAAAAACGGGTTAAAGGGGCTAGAGGGGTCCAGATGAACTCAGAAATTCATGGTAGTTTGAGAGATGTACAAAGAATCACGTTACCTTTAGGAAGCCGAAGAGAGTCTAAGGGACCCAGAGGAACAATGGTGATCAAAGTAACCGACGGTACCCACAAACGGGCAGAGAGAACCAGCCAGCTGGCTTTTCCCAGCCAGAGCCACCAGCGTTCATCTGAGAGACCAGGCCACGACCTCTAAGCAAACGTAATTTATGATCGAGGATCAATACAGACACCACGGGCTGACTTCAGGCCGGCCGGCCGCAGCTCGGAGCCATAATATTGATCATCAGGAGTGATGCCCTGCAGAGCTGAAGCCATGGTCCAGTTAGTCGATCAAACAGGGCATTTCTGGAAGATCGCGAAACGTATGGCTACACTATGCTCTGCATGCAAGCTCCAGGACGGTGTTTGGTTCCAAGTATAGAGCACCATGTGAAACGATTCGAACGAATTTTAATCTTTTAAAGAAGAACGGAGTTGAATGACATTGTAAAGTGAAAATCGCAGGAGGGTAGTCGTCCAGCCGGCTGATAATGACACAGTTGATCTTCCACCCTCACCAACTCTCCACTGCCGTCACAAGCCGCTGTCCTAAGCACCTTGTGTCTTTTCAATGAGGATTCAGCGTCGACAGTTTCTTCATCTCCTCGAGACACGCATCAATTTCTACTAATTCAACAACAATTGCTTCCCAGATGCCCTTTGAATCAGCATTAACATATCAACCGGCAAAATATATTCCAGCAAGACCTAATTCTTTAGCCGTACAGCCCTCACTTCCACCCCATATGCACGTTGTCTACAATCACAGTGTCCATCCCTGATATCTATTCTACACCTGAATAATTTCCCACTACAGCCCACTGCACCACGCCGCTCTGCACCTGAAGATATTGAAGACATGTGGGTAGTGAACCTGCTGCCTCAGTATCTACCACAAGGTGTCAGCTTGTGTTACCACTGCAAACATACTACTGAAGCGTCCATTTATACTAGGTATATTACACCCACATCACTGCAAGGGACCTCAGCTACCAATGCTGACTGCACCATATATAGATAGGTCTGTTTGGGCTGAGGTTTAGGTTAGACGAGTGCATAACTGCATATTGTTGAACGGCCTGGTAGACACCCAATTGCTGGGGACCGGCATGGGTTGTCGAAGAGGAAGTTGGCTGAGATCGGGAGTGGCCATCGGCTGTGACAGGGTGGGTTCTCGGCTTGCCGAGGGGTGTGGACCTGAGCCCCCGGCCGGATGGTGGCCGAGGGGGACAGGCCGCGGGGACATCCGTATCGTCTGACGTATATCGGGGTGTGCCCTCGCGAACAGAAGTTCAGAGAGAATAAGTAGAGAACAGGACGAGGAGCGAGATAAGAAAGACATCGACGGATGCAAACAAGCTGCAACAGTGCAACAAGATCGTCGTAATAGTTTAATACTGTTATAGTGAAACAATCAGATATTTTTCACATTCCTGCAGATCTGTCACGCCAACTGCCGTACTAAATGTATTATTCGGGCAGAGATGTTAGAATAAACTAAAGCAAAAATAGACATATGTCTAATTGCTAAACTACACCAATTGCTGCATATCAATATTATTTGTTATATATTGTATATATGATTAACTATACTAGATTATATATTTTACATATGTTTAGCTGTAAACTGAAAACTTTATATATTTGTTTGGTTTGGGTTTGGTGTTGGAAGAGACCCTTATAAGTCCGGCAGAACTATTGGCAGCAGACCATGGGATAAAGGAGAAGGGGTAAAAATGGGCAAATTGAGCCTCTGACCGGCAGCCGCCCCATGAACAGGCCTCTCCCGCAGGACGAAGCTGCGAGGGCGGCCACGCCATGAATCGACGGCCACCACTCCCGGGGGACGGCTCGAGGACCGTCACTTGCCCGGTGGCCAGCGGCCACCAGACCCGGGGGACGGCTCGAGGACCGTCACTTGCCCGGTGGCCAGCGGCCACCAGACTCGGGTAAACGTCGGCGTGACAGAGGATATAGGACAGGGAGTCGGGAGGATTAAAAGGTGGATGATTTTATATATTTTGCTATTCAATGCTATTCAATGGCTGTATATTTTATACAGCCATTGTTGAAGTAAAGCTAGCCATTAAAGGTGCTAAAAGCATGCACAGTTCAAATGACAGAGTCACGTTCATTACACTGGGCGATATACTGCACTGAATACTGATGACGATCAACTCCTTAATCACACGTGAAGCAGCCTGTATTGGTGAACAATCCACGGCCCGTCAACAACACCATCTGTTGGACAAATGAGGAGTCCTGACCAGCCCTGCCGTCCACCTCCACATACGGCGAACAACAACACAAACAGCGCATCCAAACGCCGTAAGTTATGTTAAGTTATCAAACTGTGTCTGAGAGTTTAACATAGATACCTGTGTGTCGTTAATCACAAGCCAGGTTATCCTGTCCAAATCCGGCCAGGTTTGACTGGCCAAGGCATGGCCGCTATATGCCACGGCATGGCTGCAGCACCTGTCGTGTCTCTCCGATACCAGCCAGTCTGCCTGATACCACTCCGTCTGCCTGATACTACTGTTCGTCACGTCTGCCCTAGGCAGTCGCATCTCCTCCATCCATGCCGCCTCGTCTCCTGCCGGCGGCTCCTGTTAACACGTCTGTCACCTGTCACCATTGATACGGCAGCCGACCCTCGTCTGCAACGCGGCTCCTGTTAACACGTCTGTCACTGCACCTTGATAAGGCAGCGACCTCGTCTCCGCCGCGGCTCCTGTTAACACGTCCTGTCAACTGTCACCGTTTGGATCCGGCACCGACTCGTCTCCACCGCGGCTCCTGTTAACACGTCTTCAACCTGTCACCTTGATACGGCACCGAACCCCTCGTCTCCACCGGCGGCTCTGTTAACACGTCTGTCACCTTCACATTGATACGGGCACCGACCCTCGTCTGACGTCTCTCCAATCCTCCTGCATATCTCTGATTACTCTCTGTCTCTGTTCTCTGAATGTCTCCTGAATGTCACTTAATGTCTCTGATATTAAGTCTCTGATTATCTGAATGTCTCTGATGTCTTGCTGTCTCTGATAGTCTGTTGTTCCTCTGATTCTGCTGTCTCTAATTAATGTCTCTGATGTCTGATATATATGACTGTCTATGTCTCTGATGTCTCTGATGTCTCTGCTATCTGAAGTCTCTGATATCTGCTGTCTCTGATGTCTGCTGTCTCTGATGTCTGCTGTCTCTGATGTCTGCTGTCTCTGATTCTGCTGTCTCTGATATCTGATGTCTCTGATGTCTGATATCTATGATGTCTATCTCTCTGATATCTGAAGTCTCTGATATCTGCTGCCTCTGATATCTGCTGTCTCTGATATATGCCGTCTCTGATATCTGATGTCTCTGATATCTGCTGTCTCTGATATCTGATGTCTCTGATATTTGATGTCTCTGATATCTCTGATATCTGATATCTCTGATATCTGAAGTATCTGATATCTGAAGTCTCTGATATCTGCTGTCTCTGATATCTGATGCTTTCTCTGATATCTGATGTCTCTGATATCTGATGTCTCTGATATCTGATGATCTCTAAGTATCTGATGTCTCTGATATCTGATGTCTCTGATATCTGATGTCTCTCTGACCTCGCCTCTACAGCGGCTCACGGCTGTGGAGACGAGCGGTACCAGACAGACACACTGCCGCCATATGTCACGACAGCGCAGCGACCCTCTGTCGCGTCTGGAGCTGTCTTCACTCGGTGACCAGATGCCATGACATGCCATCAGTCTGACATCGGAAAATTGGCAGAACGATTTATAGCTACGTGGTGCGGGTGTGGATACAAGAACAAAACTTGGTGACAGTAGCGCACACCTTCAAATTCATGACAAAATGTATCCAATAGGTGACTAATGCCGTACGCAGCGACGCTTTATTGTTGGATGGTGTTCGATGAGGAACTCTGGCTCATCTCGTAGCTCGTGTAAGCCAAAGCTTGACGTCAACACACAACTAGACAAGTTGTTATTTTGCGTGCATCTCTTGCTTATCAAAACGTTGCTTTACACCATGAGGTGATAACCTCGCGAGTTATCCCGACTAGAAGTTATGTGCCGCTTCCCTCCCTTAAAACGTGACTGGAACTGCACCGTTCGCTCGGCAGTATCAAGTTTGTTATCATCGTTTGGGAATGAACGCTGGAAGTTAAAGTCAATAGTACGTCGGTCCGTGGGCAAAAAAACAGAGCTCCAGTCCAACAGTCGCATGTAATGTATTGTAGTCAAGTATGTCGTTTCGTCGCTTTATATGATGTATAAATTTCAGATTCCCCCGTTCTATATAGATCAGATCAGATGTCCCCGTCTATAAGATCAGATCAAGCATTGAGGTGTCCCCGTCTATAAGATCAGATCAGATGTCCCCGTCTAAAGATAGATTAGATTGTCCCACGTTTATAAGATCAGATTCATGATGTTCGCCTCTATAAGATAGATAGAATCCCCGTCTATAAGATCAGATCAGATGGCCCGGTCTCATAGATCCAGATCATGATGTCCCCGTCTTTAAGATCAATCAGATGTCCCCGCTTAATAAGATCAGAATTTCAGAATTGTCCGCCCGTCTTATAAGATCAGATCCGATGTCCCCCGTCTATAAGATCAAGTATTTTTCAGACTGTCCCCGTTCTAAAAGAATCAGAATCAAAGATGTCCCCCGTTCTATTACAGATTAGACTCAGATGTCCCCCTCTATTAGAGATTCAGATTCAGATTAGCTTCCCGTTTCTATAAGAAACAATAAAGAATGCCCCCGTCTATAAGAGATCAGAAATTTCAGTGTCCCCCGTCTATACAGACCACACGATGTCAGATGTCATCGTTGTCATAACTTCTCAGTGTTTGACGTCAATATTTCAATTTTTCCCGTTTCCAATCTACTCCTGTCATAATCGTCCAACGGAGTGGACAATCGAGCAACCGAGTGAGATCGCGGGTATAATACATGTGAAGCGTAACAAATGTGATCAGTGTGTGAGCTGCGGAACAGATGCGATAAGGACCGAGCTGCGTGAAGGTTGCATGAAGACGAACAAGGTTCACGAAAACTCGCTTGATGATAAGGAAACTTCGAATTTAATTGCAGAAAAACAACACCCACTTGTCAACCACAGTTCTCGGATCAAGAGACTCTTGAACCAAGAAATCGGACAAGAGTTCACGGTTCTCAAGAGCATCCAGTCTGATACTTTTGTAATACTGCTGCTTTGCATGGCGTAAATCCAAATGTTTACACAATCAAGCAGTAAGTTTGCGACGATTGTATAGGCTCTGACTGTGCGTTTTGGCATGCAAGACTCACGGACTGTATGATATCCGCGAAATGTGTATGCTGGTGGGTTATACAAAAGACTCACAGTCTGTGTATACCGGGTGTCCAAATAAAAAGCATACTCTGGATTTTAGCTCGCGTTTTAATATGCACGTGCCAATTTTGTCGAAACTTATCATGTTTATAGTTTGGGAAATGTGGCAAAACCGATGAAACACAAAAAATAAGCCCCCTTTGAAGAGTTTCTGATAATTGAAAGGCGTTTGTGTGGGAAGCTTACATTTCAGAAGCCTCCAATTTTTCTCAAAATATTGAGTTTCATTTCCAACGCTTTAAATTAAAGATACTAAAATAAAGATACGAGCGTGATTTTGCAGGACGACTCGTGGCCTTGTAATTCAACAAGTCGTATTCAATTTTGGGTCAAATAACGATTAAAACGGTGCGGCCGTCGGCGCTTGCGCCTTGCGCGCCATCGTTTAACAAAGAAACAAAAAAATCCGAAATCGCGAAAAACGGGCAAGCTCTGCGTGGATCCCGGCCGATAGCTTGACAACCAGGATCGCAGCGGCATGCAAAATTAAACACATTTCGATAAGAGAATAGACACCCTTGGCGTATTGGCATGGCGTTCAGACCGAAACACGTGTCACGCCGAAAGTAATGACCATTACAATAACAAAATTATCACTTTCAGTATAGACATCGGTGCTCAGAAACTACTGGACATAGAACGCTGAAACAGGCACCACTTTACACGGAAACGTACCGTCTTCAAGTTAATTGTGCAACACAAAGCTGTCAGATACATACTTAGGCAGGTTGCCAGGCGTTGAAATTGAAACTCAATATTTTGACATTTTTAGGGAGGCTTCTGAAATGTAAGCTTCCACCCAAAACGCCTTTCATTAATCAGAAAACATCTCTTAGGACTTATTTATGTGTTCAAACGTTTGCCACATCCAAACTATATGAACATGAACAATTTCGAGAGATTGGCGCGTGCATATTAAAGGGAATAGTCACCCTTTAACATAGGGTTTTTTGAAGTTGAGATAGCCAAGTTGTGGCAACATGCTGCGAAAATGACTTGTTGACCTTTCACATTTTCCAAGAAACCTCTTAATTATTTAATATTCGTCATAAAAAGTCGGACCCGGGTTAATACCCGGTACCTCCAATCGCTGATTGGGCTGATTTTGACCGAGTTGACGTATGATTATGACGCAACAGATGACGTAAGACTTGGGGGAAACAGTTGTAAGTTGCTGGACAAAACCATACGTTTCAGTACCTTCATTCTTTTTATTGCAAGAATGAAACTTTGTCAGGTAATGCTATGCATAGTGATTTTGATGTTTAAATTTCTATAAAACATTTTTATAATACAACGTTCTGTAGCGTAAATGCGTAGCGTTCAGCGCTGGCCTGAACGTTCCAGGCTCGCGTTGTTTGATCTGTCCCCTCCCCAACTCCACCGAACCCCGCCTCGTACCAGTAAGCGCGTGCGCTTTGTTGGCCGCCCGCGGCGCAGCCGCCCGCTGAGTGATAGGAGCCCCGACCGGCGAGACCGTAACGCCAAGTGACGTGTAAACCGTGCATGACCTTTGTGCACATAATCCAGACGGACGCCCCAGAGCCACGGACAGTTGAGCGACGATGGCGGACACTACAATTTCAAGTGAAATATAATAGTGACGAATACCTACTTAAAGCAGTAACTGTGATGTTTTCAAAAGCGTTTGTATTTTCCGGCATCTTTCACAAGTACTTGGGCAAGTACCACCATGTATACGACACGACCCTCACTAGTCCACTAACATCATGACGTTGCGGTGCTTCTCAGCCAGCTGATTTTCGCATACTTTGAGGAAAAAAATATTGAATTATCACCAAATAATTGGGCATTTTAATTTGCCTTATTCCGCGTAAATTATAGTTTTCTTTGACTTACTAGTAATGTGATACTTAATTTCTTGCTTCTCTTCATCATTTCTGAGCTTTTTCTCTTTTTTTTCTCAAGGTGAACTATTCCCTTTAAAGCACGGGCTAAAGTCCAGAGCATGTTTTTTATTTGGACACCCTGTATAAGGGTGGATCTTGCATACGACTCACGGGCTATGTATGAGGGCGGGTTGTGTTTAAGACTGACGTACTATATATTAAGGATCCTGCTGATCATAAGACTCACGGGCTATGTATGAGGGCGGGTTGTGTTTAAGACTGACGGACTACATATAAGTAAGGATCATGGGGCTTGCATCATAAAGAACTCACGGGCTGTGCTGGGCGGCCGTCTGCCGGTAGCCGTCCTCGCTGTACCGGTTATCCCCCGACAGCTGCTGCACGTACTGGTTCCGGCGCTGTTCGTGCTCCGCCAGCTGCTCCTGTAGCCTGTGTCGATTCCTCTGGAACTCCTGGTACAGGTCACCGCCCGCTCCCGCTGCTCCCGGCGCTGCCGCAGCGGCGGGGGCGGCGGCGGCGGCGGCGGCAGCGAGGGCGGCGGCGGCGGCGGCGGGGTGGTGTGCCGCGTCAGACCGTCGCCGGGTCGACTGTGGCGACTCTGATGCCTCGCTGACCGGCCGTGAGACACGCTCGCCTCGCTCGCTGTCAGAAGGGGTCGCCGGCGCCGGCCGACGCGTCGAGCCGATGGAGCTGGACCGCTCGCTGCCTGACGATATCGCCGTACTGGCCGTGCTCTTGGGCGGCGGCGGGGGCGGGGGCGGCGGCGGCGGCTGTGACGCCAGCGGCTCGTGTCGTTCCGCGATCGTCGCCAGCTCGCCAGCGGGAGCAGTCTCACTGTCAAACAGTCTGTCCACGGACGTGTTCATCATCTTACGGCCGGTCAGGTGGAAACTGGCCAGACTCTGCGACATGGCGTCAGCCGCGGCAGCGACCCCCGCCGCCGCGGCGCGCGTGGCGCCCAGCCCGAGCGGCAGGCCCTCCAGCTGGGGGTTCAGCGACCGCGACATCACGTCCGCGGACTTGGGACGCGCCTGCGGCATCACCGAGTGCGGGAACGTCTTGGGCTTGATGGGCGTGACGAGCATGTACTCGGTCCAGAAGGCGTCCAGTTGAGGACGCTCCAGGCGCTCCACATCCACGTTGAGGGTGCGCTGCTCGAACGGACAGCCGAACGTGTCGGAGGGGATGCTTTGAAGCCACGAGAGCAGGCTGAGGTCGGAGTCGGAGAAGCCGTTACCGCTGAGCACCTTGCTGAACTGCATCTCTCCCGCCGCGTCGGCGCCCCCACTGGTCGCCTTGTGCTGGCAGTACTCCACACAGCTCTCGTACAGGATGCCCTTGATGAGCAGCTGGATGAGACGATCGTTACTGGCACACTCATCCTGCCGCTCACCGCCGCGTTTCCGCTCACTCGGGAGGAACTTCTCCACGAGCGGCAGCACGGCCCGGAAGCAGGCGACTCGCGCGGCGCTCGGGTTCCAGTCGCGGTACTCGCTGTGGTCGCCGAGCCGCGGCAGCGTCAGGAGGAGGCAGAGCGCCGCGTACTCCTCCTTACCGTCGCAGTACTTCTCCAGGTCGTTCAGCACCTTGACCACCTCCTCGACGGCCTGCTCCATGTTGTCCTGCGCGCCC